>JASTWP010000871.1:0-82500 GCA_030770255.1 Temnothorax ravouxi
TTAATCCGTCTTTTTTATATTAAATTAAATTTAATATAAAGCATTTCTAAAATAATTGGAACATAACTACATAAATTTTATAATTGTTTTAAATAAATTATTTTATGTTTTTAGATTTTTACTTGAAATTTAAATTAATTATTTTTAACTCATATTGTTATTAAATCTTTACGGCTATTTGTAGATATTACAATTTATATCACATTTGAATAAAGTATAATTATACATAGCAATAATTATATTGCATTTTAAGTGAATCACTTTTCAATAAATACAATACAATGGGACACATCAGAGAAAATTGCAGCGAATGATTTTTACGTGTATACGGGTTAGATTTCTGTAACCATTATTCATTATTAACATTATACGCAGAGTTGGCGAACTGATTAAATTCATTATCTCGCAGAATGTAATTTTTATACGTATTTTTAAAAAATCTCGAATATAAAACATCAAAAATTGTTTCTTCGATCTCAATTTTTCAATCTCTTTAATAAAATTATTATTTGCACGATAATTTTTTATTTTTAATAAATTGTTAAATTAGAAGCTCCATCACGTGCCTCGCTCGTCTGAATTCGTTAATTAAAGAGGAATGTTCGACGCACTTCCTGGACGCGATAATACGGTTGCATTTAACCATGCGTGCACGAGCTTCCGCGGCTGATTTGCATTTGACTTGCGATTTAAATGAGAGTAGAAATTGAAAGCAATTTTTTTTTCTCCCGAGGCTGCAACGACTGCTCCGGCGAACTTTTCGCAGCAGAAATACTGGCGCACGAGTTCCCAGCATATTAAGTACACGAACGCTAGAGCGAATAATTTCACACCTAGCTTCCATGCAATGGTGTTGAAAAAGATGCTCGTGTTACTGTTATAGGTACTATACCCAAGAGCGGTTTTAGATTCTGGATAAATTCTACAGTTATGTAAATTAGATTCTCTGTAGAATTATACAGACTATTACAGCAAATAAACTATTGTAAATGAAAATACAATTGTAAAATACAATTGCAAATAAACAGGCTTGCAACTTTGTTGAAGATCTAAGTCTATAAATATAAAATACCATGCATGTTCTTATATATGTATATAGCCCAATGATAAGAAATAAAATTAGAGGTAATTTATAGAATGAATCGTTCTATGTAAATACGATTCTGATCGTACGGATCGTACTATCTCTGTATTATTCTCGTTTCTTCGTTTAACTTGAAACTCCCGCTGTGCTCATTTCCTGTGAATTGAGACTGACATTCGTGAGAAAGGCTGAGAGAAGTGAAACGAAACGAGAGAAGTACGATTTAACGAGCCTTTGGCATGTTAAAATAAAAAATAGGAAAAGAAGACAAATTTCAATGAAACTGAAGCCCTGAATAAAATGAAATAAATGTCTCGAAATAACGTGGCCAAATCGACTTTTTGTTTAAGATACGTTATTTTTTACATCGATAAATATTAATCTAAGCAATATTTGCGAGATTGCTTAATTACGAAATATTAACATATAGTCGAAAGCATATACAACATACGTTGCATAATTGTGACAATTATTTTTTAAAAATAAATTTGTGTCTTTTATATAATAGGTACATATATAATGACTATTAAAATTTAATTTTTTTTCAAGTTTTATTAGCAAACATCTTCTCTAAAGGCACATTTGACAAATAAATCTTTATTTATTATTAAATCCTTTACTATCAATGATGGAAATATCCGTATATTCAAAAAAGATACCGGAGCAAATTAGAACGGGATATTATATTTTTATGTATTTGGGGTCGCTGAATTCAAATTTGAAATAAAAATTGCAAAATTTAAAATAGTGAATTTAATCTGGCGGCCAAAAAATACTCTGGGAAAAATTTGGGGTCCATCGATTATAATAATCAAATTATTTGGATGTCGTAATCCCTTAATTTTACGTATCTGGACTAAAAATAACACCGCGTAACTAAAAATCGTAATTAGCTATTCTATCTATTTCAAAGATTTTTAAGTTATACTAGTCAATTCTTTCAATTATTCTGTCGATATTCAGTTACGCAAAGATAATTTTCACTTAAGGGGCACTAACTAAAATAAAGTACTTACTGTGGGTCTCCAAATCGGTAAAAAATTTTCCCAGAGTATAAAATACCGCTCGGTTTGCATAAAATTTGATTTATAAGAATTTTTATAAATTTTTACGTTTAAAATATATACATTTAAAATTTCAATAAAAATGTAGATTCAGCAACTCAAAAAATCTCCAGAAAGTATCCTTTTTATAATTTTATTAACTTTTGTCATAAGCATTTTTGGTCCACAAGCATTTTTTTCCCGACTAACAGTTAAGGAGTTAAAATTAGAATATATTTAATTAACAATTGAGCCACAAAATGCTTGCGAACAGGAGCAAAATCAAATTCTACTATTCGTTTGGTATCGTTTTTAGAAAAGATTAGCATATAGGAATGAATTTCAGTTATTTGCTTTTATGAGGGCGTAGCTCGTAATTAGTTCTCGAACAGGTGGCAACTTGCGGCGAGCGGGATACCGGCTATATACGCGTATTTTAATGACTTTCAACACGTACCAGAAACTAGAGTGAACTTTAGCGCCGGGCGGAAGACTATCCGTGTTGTCACTTTGCAAACTATTTAATACTTATAAATGATGCTTATACACAGAATGCTCTATAAACACCGTATAATATTTTAATATATTCTGAGGAGTGAGGATTAATTAGAGGAGATCTTAATACAAAACTGTCGAGGTCTTCTTGAGTTATAAACGATTATAGGCCAACGTGTAGTATAGTGCACTTATTAGTAACTGCTCTTATACGTGCAGTATTAATCTATTATCTGTTATTGATTCTCACAATTCAAATAATATTAATCTTTTATTTCACTGATTCTGTTAATTTCTTACACATAGATTCTCAATATTTATTATATAGGTATCAATGACTTTGGCAAATTAATTACTTGTAAAATTTAACATGCAAATAATTTAATCTTTTTAAACAAAATACCGAATAATTAATTATTTATTTTTGTTTTGTGTAATCGGAAAATAAAAGTTGATTTATCATTATTATTTACCTTGTATAGTTCTACATACCAAAATAATAAGATATAATATAATTTAACTAAGATAATTTTATCAAGAAAATAAATTGTCACATTTTCTGAGGTTATTTAATATTTTAATTTTTTATATTATAATAAAATTCATTAAATTATTAAAATTTTATTCTTCTGAAAAAAATAAATAATTTGGCAAGAGGCAATTTGGCAAATTAATAACGAATTATTTGACGTAAATAATTTTTTGATTGATATAAAGTAAAATTAAACTTTAGATTAATACTTAGATTAAACTTAGATTAATATTAGATTCAATGTGCGATAGTAACCTTCGATATTAATATGCAGGGATAAAAATATGAAATTTATGGTATACAGTATATATAATGTATATTAAATATTTTTGCAACAGTGAACTGGCTGGCACAAAGCCGTGCTTGTTTTTTTTTCGTGGCGTACAATATGTACTGTGTATACGCGGTTCCTTTGTTGTCATTCGCGCGGTGAGCACTCGAGTTGGCAAGCACTGACGCGAGTTGCTTTGTCAGTCATCGTGTTAATATTTTTGAAAACGCACTTAATTTTCTTTAGATTCGCAATAATTTCCTATAAACAACTAACAATTATAAGTTTGCATGGTAATTAACTTGCACCCTCAACGTTGCGTTAGTAACATGAGGCAACAACTTATTTATCGAAGTAGGTATGTCGCGCGATGAAATGACAAGAGATGGAAATGATAAATTATTACATTATGTTTATGGATGTAATTATTTTTTTAACAATGCTTAGTTTCGAATATTACCTCCGTATCGCATGCACTTTTAGTCTTTTAATGATTTAATTGTAATTTGCCCTTTATTTTCGGATTGATTGTGGGAAGTAATTAACGAGGTATCAAAGTAATTTAAAGGTGCAATATATCAGTTATTAATTAATAATACACGCATTTTGCGGAATTTATGCATTTAAAGCATATTGCACATGATATATACTAATTTTGATTATATATTTTCAAATTGTCTATTTTAACTAACTCGATTTTATTAATTATGTCGTATTATACGATCTTACAATTAAAGAAAAATTCCATATGTTAGTGGCAAACTTTTGAATAGCAAATGAGTTTTTGCTCAGTGGAAACGTTTATTAAGAACACACATTTATCTAAATAATTAGGTATTTGAGGGATCGAGAATTTCCAGGACTATAAGGGACATCACAGTTGTGTCGTGCATGGTATTTTCACGTGCCAATTCTTAAGCCTTCTTTTCACATTTCTTATTAATTGATTGATATTATGAAATATTACACTAGGATATATAGAATTTTATGTTATTACAAACACGTGACTGTTTGAACACCGTAACGCGCAAAGCTCATAAACTAAGATAGACAGTTTAATGCAATTATTACACTGCACTGTATAGACAGGCACCAACATAGTGATGTGGCTACCATGTATAAAGCAAAACATATTTTTGTGATAAAGATTACGACTGCGACTTTTGGCTTAAAGCCACAGAATTCTTCTAATATTTAATAAATTGTATTGTTTAATTATTTAAGATAAAGATCTGAAGAATTCAATTTTTTAATGTAAGAAGAAAAGCATAATTTTACTTTTATTTATCTAATTTTATTTGAACAATAAAACTAAAATTAACAACTAGAATTCATAAATTATGACTGTCATAAAGTGGCAATTATTTGTAGAAATATCTATGCAAAATGTTTAGAGCTTTTTAAGATGATCATTTTAAGATAGTTATTTTAAGATGAGAAAATATATAAATATCTATTATATATTTTTTTTCGTCATGAAATAAAACACAAGGTTTTATTTTAAATATTTTACGGATATGATTCATACAAAATAACAGTTTCAAGATTTTGAAAAATTACAAACGGCAATAAACTTTAAATTTTATGAAACGTATGTTAATGATAAATCAATATTGGAATAAAACTACTGAAAATTTCTGAAGCGATAACTTACGTTTTATTAAGTATTTTATTATTACGACACCGATTAGTCAATTAACATCTCGCATTCTTGCCAAGCTCTTAATTGTTATGAAATTCTTTTATCGTGAAACTTATAGTTTTTCAACGGGCAGTGTGCTTAAGCTAACAGAGATACTTTATTTGAATACTTCGAATACTTGCATGTATGCTCCGTTAAATTTTGCTTTCTTTTTTTTTCGTCTCTGCTACGACGTCACGACACTCACGACTCTTTTATATCCTTATAAAACGCAACATTACGCCCTTTGCTACGTTTGTTATATGGTGAGCATCAGGGCACGAATACTTCAAACACTATGTTACGAGCGCCGACTTTTCTTTTAGAAGTTCGTCAGAAAAGTGTCATGCTGTACTTTCGTAGAATCCTTTTATTTCATCTTGAATTCTCGTGTTATGCCTGAAATTATTTATAAGCTAACTTCGCCATTCGTTATAAATATAAAGCTATGCACTGATTATTTTTTCAACAGTGGAGTAGCAACTTATTTTTAATGATTTTACCACAGTATAAGTACTGTCTAGCTTTTGTTTCTGTGATATTATTGCAATAGAGAATAGAATAATGTAAAATATCATAATTTAACTGTTTCGTAATCAACTTTTTATTGACAGAAATTTAATCTTTCTTTTTCTTCTTTTATATATAGCGTTTTTTAAACATTGTTTAATTGTGTTTATAGTAAGAGGAATGAGTTTTGAAGGGAATATTTAATTTTTTTTATTAGCGGAATCGTATTTTAGCTTTTCAATACTGCTGCAGGATTTAATTACATCTATTGATTTTCACTATAAAGCTGTGGCTATTCGCTGAAAGTACTTCTAGATCAAAGTAGGAATGGATATCTCAGCATATATGCACATTTGATACCTAATTAATGACGAAACTGCAACTCGGATACTCATGATGATAATTCGAAGAATCCTCGAAATGATGTATATGATATTATGGCACTCGGCAACTGATTGCAATTCTATAATAATTTTTGCAGTTTTATTTATATAGCTTTGTATTACATTTAATTAGAAAGAGAAATGTATAATATTAACAATAGAGTATTAAGAAGATCTACAAATCAAAATATGAAATACATTAATAAATATCTATCTTTTTTTACTGTAATATAGATGGATTTGTTAATCATAATTTACAAAATCCGACTAAAATTTGTTAATTATATTATGAATTAGTTCGAAAAAAATTTAATTTTCCAACATCATTCTCGCTCTTAATTGCAATAGCCTTGAAATAAAAAACTTCTGAAATCACATTAAATCGTAATATACGTTCGCTCCAATTTTTCCGTGTCAATCTTATCGCGTGCACGATATCTGTTCGCGTCAGTTGTTTTTCGACTTGGCCATGTAAAATTCGTTTGACGTTGCAACCCTTTCCATCTCTCATCGTTGAAAGCATTTAAAGCACATAGCACTTGTGTATTGTATTTTGGTATATGTATTTTCGTATAGAAGCATGTAAATGTACAACAAAAAAATTTAAAAGTAGAGATACACGTTTTATAAATTTTCAATATATACGCATAGTTCTTCGTTACGTAAAACTGAACGATTCATGTCAGTGTTGCAAGTATTGAAATATTTGTAATTGCTTGTTAAATTTCTATAAAATAGAAAAAATGTTTTTATTTAAACGTTATTTATAAGTCGCGATTGTAATCAAGAATAAAACTACATTTTCATATTGCTTTTATTATTCTATATTATTAAAAATTTACATGCTATGGGTACAAAAATTACCATTATATATAAACTACTTGAAACATCTTGATTTTTGAGTGCACAAGATGAGATTAATATATAATTTGTGTGTGTGTGTGTATACACGCTGATACGAAAAAGTTATGGACACAGAAATAAACTTGTATATAAAACAAACATCAAGTTTTTAATTTTTAATTATTTATCACATAGTTTCCGCAAAGAGATTTAGTCACATACCTAAATAATATTTGTAAGCTACAGCATTTACGTACGATATTCCGTTTATTGCGATCCGGGTATATAATCGATTAGCATTCCAATCTGAATTTTGCGGTTCTGAATGCGATACAGGATCATATTGGATTGCATCAGACAATAATATTACGATCGGTGCATGGAGGATTTAAGCTGTATAGCTTTTGCTTCATTTCTGAAATGAGCGTATCGGTTACTCGATTATGCGCACAGGCTTATGCGAAGAAATGTATTTGTACCATTATTAAATCGTGTAGGCAATTTGCGGTAAGTCATGTCCCATCGTGGTATGTTAATTAATCTAATCATTTTACAAATGTATTGACATTTCTCAACGCGTCTAATTTTTGAAATAATATGGTGTACGGGCAATGATCAAATCGCATCTTTGGATAAGATTGCTATTTTGAAAATTAATAATTATTATTTATAGTTATAATAAATATAAATTGTCACGTTCTAAATGTTGATCGACAAACGTAACTAATTATTTATTGAGAAACAGATTTACTTATAAAGATATATTTTACTTAAATCATTTAAATTACTTTAATACTTAGTATCATTTAAATCATTTAATACTTTAATACTAATAATATAGAATAGAATTTTTAAGAATCAACAATTTTTAATTTTTTTGAAAGTATTTCATAAAATTTATCTAATGAAAAAAATATATAACGTAAATCCAAATTCTTTTATCGTTTTAATCGAGTTCTTAGAAGAAGCGATAATTCGAGAAAAACAAATATGACAGAGTGATTCCTTTCTTTATTAAGAACATTTTCCGTTCTCCGAAATTCGTTTTCTGAGATTCTTAAAATATTTTTCTATACACTTAATAAAAATAATGTCAATATTTGCGACATACATTGTAGACATTCCGTGAGAAGTTTTGTTATTCAAAGTTCTCCCAATCTTCGATAAAGAGGGAAAATTTCATTAAGACGGTGAAATACGTAATAGAATTTGCTGTTATGTAACTTAGTTTCTGTGATGTTAAGAAACTAACACTGCCATCGACATAGAAGCGATAACCAATCCGCGCAATGCTGTGGCTATTGTATATTTGCCTGGTATTATTGTGTGGAAGACAATATTATCCGAGTTATGTTTCGGTGGCGTTTTAGAAACCCAACTAATTTATCCGTCACGAAATTGGCGCCAATTTCATTTCCCTATGAATAATACCGGATAATACTGTTTCCATACCGGTGCAAATGACAATATCATAGTATCCACAGTATAATACGGGAACGTGATATATCCGCATTGGTAATAATGAAGTTTACGTAGCGAGAGAACTTCCGACAATATCTACGATCAATTCCTGGACGTAACATGTTCACTGTCCGCGCCGATAGATTTCTATCGAAATTGAGGGTCGAATCTTCTGTACTAATTGGAGGCAAAACCGCGTGAGAACTTATACCGTTCCGAAACTAATCCGCGTAGCAAAGCTAGTTAAACTTGACATTTTGGCGAATATACTGAAGAGCATGATGAGAGGTTTCAGCATCTGTTTTTGTTACAATGCTCGAGGCGTATTTATTGTAAATTTAGTTAATGATTTTGAACGGGTTTTATGGCAGTTAAACGAAAGTTTGACGAAAGCTTAACAGTAATCTGAAGTTATTTATGTAACTGCGGGAAACTGCGGGAAACTGCGCACTGATAGCTTACAGCTTACATAATCAAACCTAGTTTAGAAACATTGGTATAGATATTTATAAGGAAAAAATTATTTGGAATAAATTTATCTATATAATGAAAAGCATTAAAATATTTTTTGAAGAGACAATAATTCGGTTGACGCGCGGTCTTGATATTTTGTTTACTCCAGAGTATAGCGTACTGTTATATTTTTGTATACACAAGGTCGCCATTCGCACATCGACCGTCGAACAAACAGGCAATGGAACGTGCCGCTTCGTGTATTGTCGCATTAGTTCCACGAGATACGATCGCAACAGGTACAGAAAGATACCAAATGTCATTATACATATCTCACAATCAGAATTGTTACGGAAGGAAAATTTTATTCTATAGATAAACGTTAAATCATTCATTTGTTAATAATCAATAATGTTCGATATTTTGTTTTGTTCGTTGGTTAATATTTCGCGGCGACGCATTGGCTCGCATATATGACGTTTGGTACTTATTTTTTTCTAAGCATACCGAGATAATACATAATTTTTGTGGACAATAACTCGTCTGCAAAAGTACGACCGTGCAGTGATGGAATTTAAGGACTCAGTACCCTGAAGGGTTTAATCCTTAATGACGGGGAAGCTAACGTATTATCCATCACCGACTTAACTGACACGACCGCAGTCGGTTTGTCACGTTGCGCATCGGCCGAACTTCCTCGGTGTCGATAATGTCGAACATTTTTAATTCTGATTTAATTCGTTTTCTATATTACCGGCTTATATCTGACCTTGTCTAACGAGGGGCATCTGGCCTTGTTTCAATTGCTTCGCCATCTCTCGCTACACGCAATACTACTCCGCACGCATACATATATGAGATTTTCAGGCAAATTTTTCTCTTATACTAAAGCTTCTAGGCTCATTTCTAAAAGCACATTATTTTTTTTTGCAATTCCGAGGGTGCTGTATGCTTATTTTATAATATACGTACAAAGTCTAAATTTTTATGTGCAGCAAATGTTGTCACGTCATACATATAATTTTTTTATTTTTTTCGTTTTTGATGTAAAATCGACTCTAGCACCCTCCGTTTTTATGCGTACTTTAATTCTGTAAAAAAATTTTTCAATTCCGTAAAGCCAATTCAAAGTATAGCCTGCTTAAAAAAATGTCGGTAATTCTTGCCACTCCAGCATCCCCTTAACTCTGGGAGTGTCGTATGTAATGTACAGTATCGCGCGATCATAATTATACCTACGTTTTCGCGAATATCGAGCGAGTTCTACAGAGCTGACAATTCGTAACTAGATAGGCGAAAGTGAATATAATTGACTTTTATATTATATATTATATATATTAAATTTATTGTATTCTTATTTCCTTTTAATTTAATCGTTTATTTAAATGATTCAGAAAATAACGATTTGACTACGAGAATAATATCGCGTCGAGGGAGTTTTATGAAGCTGACAAATTGGACCTGAGAAGCGGAGGAAAAGGCCTAGGAAAGGCATCGGGTGCTGGTGGAGCAACCTTGTGGTGAGTATTATTTCTTCTTTGCGTAAAATTAATTGTTTTTTCCTATTTATGTAAGTCGTTTTATTTTGCAGTGATTTAAATATATTGATCATAGAAAAAGAAGTAATCTAATTCTATAAAAGTTTATTCTTGTAAAGATTTTTTTCAGAAAATCTATAATTATTTTGATAAATATCTAATTGAAAGACAAATGAAAGATTCGATACACATAAGAATTATGTTTTTAAAGATTTTGAATGCTTCTTTAATTTGGATCTTACGTTTACGTGTTACAGAATCAATTACAGTAATTACGTGGCTGATCACTCCGCTGTTGCGCATCGATTCGGTGAGTGATAAATTAACTTTATTATATGACGTGAGATCCATTATATGTTTTGTCGCATAACAGAATAATTTTTTGTAATGATTATTTTACAGTTATATTATTTAAAATATTTGAATTTTTAATAATACATATAATATATGGAAAATAATTTTCATCATTTACAAATAAAATACAAACAGATATTTTTGTCGATATTAATTGTGAGAGAAATTTATTGAGAATTCTTCCGGATCTCACGTCAGTTATTCTGAATTTCTCATCTTTGCATGCTTTTGAGATTCATATTCAACAATGAATAAAGATCGAATCGATGAAAATACGTATATATATGGGTCGCGGATTTTATTGCATTGTGTCCAGCAAGTTTTATTCATTACTTCTGTATTAAAGTTTTCTATTTATATTATAAAAATTTAACGTGCACAATTTTTAACATTTGTTAAATTATCGAGTATATAATATTTTCGAATTAGAACGCGATAAACATACAAATTTTTTCCAAATTTAAATGTATTTCTGATTGGATATAAATTTCAAGTGTCGGTTGGAAGTGTTAAGAATAAATGTGTGTAAAGAATAAAGACGAAATTAATTAATATCTTAGCGGACGTTTATTGCATATTTTTTACTGAATTAATTTAATTACTACAACTGGCTTTTCGCAACATGTTCGAGTTTCGCGCATCATAAAAGAGCGTAAATTTTTACGCTTATCTGCCGGCTATTATATGATTAGCCGGCAATAGGAGTCTTTCTCCTTCTTATCTCTGGCTAGAATGGATATTAGCCAGGAGCAACAAAAGCTAAGTTTAATCTGGCCATAAGAAAAAAGAAGACATACACAAGATAGGTTGGTGTAAAAAACATCAGACAAGATAAAAAAAATACATTATAAAAAAATAGCCCAATAATGTTTTCTCGTATACGATTACACGCAATTGGAGATGGAATAAGATGTGCTGTCTCAAATTAAATTTCAATTTTGTGTAAGTTAAAGTTCCAATAAGATTTCAAAACGTTCGCGATTTAAATCGGTGTTCGCAATTTAAATTCATGCAACACGCTTTCCTAATTTCATGATTGCGGTCATAACTGTATATCGGTGTACTATAGGTAGAAATAAACGAGTAGATAAGAACGAAGGTAGATAAGAACGTGAATCAAATATAAAAGAATATAAAAAGCTTTAGAGTAAACTCGGGTATAAGATGGCCATACATTAGAAAAAATGGTCAACCCATGTTCATTCGATGTTTCATGGCGAGCAAAATTGAAAGAACATAGAGGAAAGTCCCCTATTATGAGATAGGCTCCTAATATGCGACAGCGAGGTTTCTGCTAAACTAATAGGCCCTATCTGTTGGTTCCACCATGAACTTATTGCCCTTAGGGTAAAATCTATTTAGTGGAAAATTCATTGTTTGATCGTGCGTGTAGTCGTTGCAGAGAAAGAAATTGTAAAATTGGATGTTTTGTCAAGCGCCATGGATATGAGTCTTTAAACCTTGTTTATTATATAATTAATAAATATTTGGCAATAAGTTCTGCATGCAGCGATAGAGTAAGGTCGTATTAATAGGAAAATACGAGATATGTTGAGTTGCTCAATTGTAGAGATTAGATTTGGTGATCGCGAAACCGCAAGGCGTGGTGTTCGTAACATGAGATACTCAGAGTACTTCTGGGTTGCTGGAGTATGAAAGTTATTGTATAGTAATAAAAGAAGAGAAAATACTTTATTAACATTAAGGGAAGGTTTATACGAATTTATAAGACTGTGCTGACCTTGATTTGAGAGGGAAGGGTTGGAGGGGAAAGATTAGGTACAATATTGAGTATAAGTGGGTTTACGATTGTTGCAAATATGCTTCTCCATTACATTTGTCTTTCAAAAACTTTAAATAAAGTTTTTTAATTGCAATATCATGTATTTTGCACTTTATTAGCGATTTTCCGGGGTCTCTCATATTAGGAGCACACTTTTGCGATTTTGCCGAAAGCTTCACATTTTTCTAATTTTCAGCAAAATTAATATTTAAATTAAATTTTACATTTCAGCATCTTAAAGCTTATTAAATTCCCTTCAAAATGACTTATATTTTTCAATTCTGCCCAAAGACTTCCGGCAATCACACAAAATAGATATGGTATCTCATAATCGGGTATAAGACGGGTGCTTTCCTCTAAGTTGGCCATCTTTCCTGTATGGCCATCTACCCGAGTTTACCCTATAATTTTTCAAAATTAAATTTTATTTTTATAAATTTATGAAATATGAGAGAAGTTATATTTTATTATAAAAATTATACAATGTTGTGAACTGTATAATATATTAACACATTCACCGCCAAGCGTATTTTACGACAAGTTTTGTGGATATAAATATCAAATGATCTAGTTCAGAGAACGTTTTTTTTGTATGTAAGAAACGCCTTAAAATATCATTATCATCTACTTAGAAGATTCTAATTATTAATCTAATAATAAATTTATTAAATTTCTGAATTACTATAGTTTTTATAAATGATTATTCTTAAAAGACACAACATAAATTACTTAGAATTAGATTTTGAACTATTGATTTTTTAATTATGTTATCGAAATGTAGAACATAAACTTATATTTTGATCAATTTAATAACTTAAAAAGCTATTACAGCAGAAGATTAATTATTTTCACACTTCAAAATTTACATAATAATTTACATGCATAACTGCTTTGGTAGCATCACACAAAGATGAACTGTTTCTCATTAAACTGTTGTACAAAATATTTAATATGATAATTCGTATCACAAATAGAATAAAATGAAATTTGGATGGTGCTAAAATACATTTTCTAAATCTTAAATTTTACTAAAATAAATTTTCTCAAAGGTTTAATGGTTTTTAAGGCTAAAACTTTTTACGATCTAGCCTAAACGACTAAAGCTTTAAAGGATCTTTTATATTTTCATTAGCAATCATTGAAGTACGTATTAAAATAATCAGAAAACAAATTAAAATAAATAATAAATATACCATACGTTCGTGCGTGTATTTTATATTGATCTATTTATTAATTTTTTGATCCAGGTTTACACATACATATAATAATTAGCTGACGAACGATATGACGAGATCGTTGCATATGTTACGGAAAGTTTCGCGTGTGTTAGGAAGTTTAAGGTTCGTTATAGCTAAAACTTTAGACATTTGCAAACAGAGATTGCAATGACATGCGCTGCATGGAGTGTTTAAAACTCATCCTGAAACTTATTCCTTGGTTTAATACATCTTCAGATTAGAGAAAATTAACTGTTTAACCAAGCTACGTTTTGAGAAACAGGTTTTTGAGATTATGTTTTGCTAGAAATCAATCATTATTATCTATGATTTTGAGAATATAGATTTTCCATCTCCACATAAAAAGAGATTTGATGAAAGATTATATATAAGACTAAGGGTATATAGATTGCAATAGATGGAAAAACAAATCTAACTTCATAACTTTTTTTAAATTTTATTTTATCTATGGTATATATAATGTAAGTATTTGTAAACCTCTAAAATCGTACAGATATTAAATGCTTATTGATATAATAATACGTGATATTTATTGAGATTATTAATATTAATTAAAGTGTTAATTAATTAATTACTTTTAAATTTTAATATTTATTAATTTTAATAATTATATTATTCAATAATTTTTATATAAATATGACGGAGTACTTAATGAGTTTATAATGTACCATACACTTTACAATATGCGACATTGACAAAAGAAAAGTTGCTTATTGGAGATTTACGCTTGAATAATTTGTCAAATGCGCTGTTATGCGATGTGACATTCTTTTTAAGAGCTTTAGGTTATTTTACCTATGTTCCTGTTCCATTCAAAAGATACGGCAAATAGTTGCTTCGCAACCACTTTTCACGTCGATTCAATTTTCACGACATTCTTTCTCGCGAGCAAGGTATGAAACCCTTTGTTTCCTCTTTGCTTCTGATGGTAGAATATATTTACAGAGTGGGTTTGCTTCTGTTGCTATATATACAAAGCTGCGCCTTTCAACTCTCGCGTAGCCAGCGTCATCGAACGTTACATTCTTCATGTTCAAAGCGTACATTCCGACACGGAATTGGCCGGAGTCGTCACATCTCGTTGAATAGAGCATTCAAAGTTAAATGATCTTTTAAGCAATTAGTGGAAAAATACAAAGTTATGTCGGGTCAAGGGTATGTTCAATTTTACAATTAAGTAAATTTAATATAATTTTGCAATTAAATAGTGACAATCAATTTTTGCGTTGAAAAAAATTGGTGTGAGTAATGACTTATTATAATAATAAAAGCAAAATTAGTATGCATTTTAATGTAATTAGTTTTTAAATATAATGTCTATTGTAAATAATAATTAAACACAAGTGAATAATTGTAAATAAATTTCCTGGAAAAAACATTGTAAACTTATTAAACTGTTAAGTTCAGTTTTTATCTACTTTATATATTATAAAAGTATTAATAAAGAAATGTAATCAGTACAGCTTTTATGGATCTTCTCCGAATTTAAACATATTTTATGTTTATTAAAAGGATGTCAAGTTGGGAGACAATGTGTTTGTGGTTACGAGCTTATTAAAATTCGTGTTCTCAGGCCAATGCAATCCCTCAAACTCTTTATTCTGGTTAAGCTTATAGAATGATGTACTGCTTCATTAGGACGAGATCGTGAAAGAAGTAAATATCATCGCGAGAGAATTGCGTCGAATTTCTCTCGTTTATCATGTCGGTATTTTAGAATGCGCTCAATTTATCTTTATTTTCTTTAATAAACTTATTTGTGCTAATAAAAAGGGATAATATTTACATAATGTTTTACGATATAAAAGATAACTTTAATAAATTAATCGAGAAAGAATCCTGAGAGAAATCCAGAATTTAAGAAAAATGAAAGGAGAAGTTTGCTGTGTCTATTTGGACATTAAAATATTCATATAATATATATCCTTCTATTATTCTCGTCGACCTCATCGCGAGTACATATTTGCATTTGCACGAAGAGCACAACTGAAAAATTGACTGTGCTAAGTTTTCTGAAACATTAGCGTTAAACAATTCAAGAAGCCTCATAAAGCTATATAATTCAAGAAGCCTTATAATTCCTTATAAGTTTTCCAGATCGTTGAGGATTGCTAAATTGACAAAAGAGGGATACGATAAAATTATTTGGCATCAAATTTGTCAATCTTTTCTTAGTAAGAATATAAATTAATGATAACTGAGACGACTTATATTGTCATCGAACTCGACTACAAATTTTTTATTCTATTGATATATATCTAATTTTATCAAAAATTACACATTATATACATATCTCTTTAGGAAATTTAAATATATATTGATAAATTTGTACACACCTGACTTCATCAATTACACACATTTGCGCAAACAGGTTTATCTTGCTTACACATCGCCGTAATATATCACAACGTATGGTCGAAGTGTATACAATGAAATGATTAATTGTACGTGCTAAGATTCATTAATCAACCGCGCATCATACTCTATCCGAGAGAAAAATTTCGCTACTACGCCGTTTTTCTTCTCGACGTTGAACGTCGGTAACAGGCGGATTTTCGCGGAGAATAACTCTCAGTTGAGCGGTAATCAAGTTGGCCGGATTAATATTGTCGAATCAAGAGTTAAGAGGGGCGCTCTTTGGACGAAGGTTGAAACGCGCCAAGAGCTTAATCGGTGATTAAAACGAGCCAGCGTGGCGCCGCGCCGTCCGATTGCGTTCCACGCGGAGGCAGTTCGAATACGCGAAATCTATAGAATTAGCGACCTAATTTTCCGAGCGTGCGAGCCCGCTCGTAGTTTACCGCATTTCGACGGATTCGACGATTAGATAATCTCATAGAGGTATTTCGATTATTTCATTTCGTGGTATGAGCGGTCAATACTGTAGCTTTCATTACCGCAGACGACCGATGCGCTTCGAGTAACATGTGTAGGACGCTGAACCGTTTCAACGAAAACTGGACTGGAACTGGAAACTGTTTTTTAGACCAACATAAAATCTTTTTTCTTTCGACGAAAATTTACTTAGATACTATATTCTTTATAAGCTTTTAATCTTTATTTATTAAATCTTATTAAATTATTTCATGGATAAGGATTTACGAAGCGTTGTATTTTCTCTTTTTGAAGTTATTTTATCTTATATAATCAAAGATCATGTAATAAACGAGACCTTTGTAATAATTACAGCTATAATTCAGCGCTCTGTTGTTTCACACAAATTCTGGCTTTTATTACCAGACTCTAAATTAATATGTATTATATGATATAATTTTATATTATTTTTCTTCTGTTCTATATTAATGTTTGATGTTTCGTTAAGCTGCATTGTGATAGAATCACTTGTGATAGAATCTTTAGCTGGATCTTTCGTAATATTTACGTGCACAGAGTGAATAAATTTTTGCAATTTCTATAATTTTAATTCCTGTTTCAAACGGGAATTGTGCAATGTCACTCGTGCGCGACAAACGTACAGAGGATGAGTTTTGCCGTTTTTTCTTGATTGTTGGTCAATCAATTGATCAATTTCAATTTCCTCCCGGCGCTACGGCCGACGGCGCCAATTTGGATGGGTTAATTTTGAACGCCGAATTAAATGTAGAAGACTTGTCTTTTTTGTCTTTTTCTTTCGTAACTTCGTAAATTTTTGTTGGATAATTTAGAATTTAGATAACGACTCATCGGCCTGTCAATATAGCTTTTATTATTCGTATATTATATAAATTATATAAAAGTAGAATGAAAGAAACGGGATCTCTAATAATTTAAAGCAATTTCCTATTTTTTGATTGTATATCTTTTTTTGTCTATTCTCTTTTATAAGAAATTTGTAAAATGACAATTAAGAAGTGTCTAACTATATTAGGCATTGTTTTTTTAATTACGTAGTTTCTTATATAACGTGAAATTATATAAAGGTATATATTATAACTCGGTCTATGATATATCTCGTACTATGTGTGTGTGTGTGATGTTCATATTATTAAATGATAGTGTTAAAAATAATATTAGAAATGAACATAATAATGAGAAAAATATTAATTAATATGCAATGCTTGGTTTATTCTAAATAAACTCAAGGCAATAGAAAGAATTCGCGAATTAATTTTATAATAAACTTCATATAAATTTTAATTGCACAATGGTATATGAAAATAAGAAAAATAAAATCACAAAATGTGCATTTACATCTTTTCATTTGTAGAAACAGATAGACGAAATTCTATGTAATTGCAAAAATTGTCTTATTGTTTCTAATTTGGATTTAAAATTTAATGTAAATAAATTCTTCAACTCACTCATATATATGTATACATTCTCAATTTCAAAATTCCGTTTATCAATAGGAAAATACTCCAAAAAAAAATAAAAATTTAAAATTTATTCAATTGAACACTGCTTTAGTGTCCTTGAAAATTGCGGCAATCAGAATCTCATGAGATCTCTGCAGACGCGGGAATGTGCATAGAAATATCATATTAAAATTCTTTTTCTCGGTAACGACGTCTTTTGCATCTAAATATCGGAGCACGTGCATAATCGGACCAATAAAAAAGGGTCGTAAAACGAGAGATCGTAAAAATATTTTCTCATTTATCCACGTGGAAATGCCTTTGTTAGAGGATATACGCGCATTAAGCAAGCACGCGAGAATTGAAACTTCAATAACGATAACACTGCCTATACCGGTGGAAAATATTAAGCTGTTGGAATAGCGGTGAAGCTGACATACGTCTCCGCGTAAATGCGAGCAAAAAAACTCAGGAGAAAGTACAATAATTCATGACAACAAACTCATGTGGTGGATGGTAACGCGAATATGTTTGAACGTCTTGGTCATGTGTTTCTATATTATATGTTTCTAATAATACGTGGTCGTTTAAATTCGATATAAAAGAAGATTATTTCTAGTTAATAAAGAAAAGTTTATCATCGATGCTCTGGTCTCGTAGCAAGGCTGTGTGTTGTATCGGTGACGGGAAGAAATAAAGATTTTCTTTGATTGAACGAAACAAATGTGTCACGATTGGAATAATACTAAAAAAGATATAGTTTACACGAGAAAACGGAGAAAACGACATCATACATAATAAATATAGTTTGACCATTTATCAATAGAAATTGGTAAATAATTGAGTAAGTTCTTACTAATGTAAATATTATTTAGCACATTTGAAATCCTATTATAAAGTACTATTAAAGCGCTACTATTCAACTTTAGAAAATAATTCAGTTTAATTGAAAGAAAAATTTGGATATTGGGTAATATATTTGTTACTAAAATATATAATGTAGGAAAGTTATTTATGAATCTGTTTTACAATTTTTGGTTTGAACTGTTTGAAGTCTTGTTTCATTCTTGTCTAATTTTATCTCATTGTGTGCAACGGTGCAGAACCATTATTTCTTAAATTATAATTTAATTAAACAAGCTGTTTTGAACTTAAAATAAACGTGATTAATACTATCGATAATTGCCATAATTAATACGTCGTAATTACTGTGATGGCCATTGAAGAGATTTTCACGGTACAATGATCTTTGCATCAATAATTGTTTTAATGTAATAATAATCGTCAATATCAGAGAGCAATATTATTTATCAAGGCAACTACTGTAACGTCACACGATCGCAGATACAATTTCCGTATACCAATCTCAATTCCAAATTCAATATCGACGATACATTCAAGTGAATGTCGACGTAATAATAAATAGTATTACCATTACGATGTTACAATAATATAATTATTGTAGCAAAACATGACGAATACAAAGAGAAATTATTTATCGTTGGAAAAGTTAATAATAATAAATTAAACTCGTCACTGTGATATTATTCTGATACCATATAGTTAAATCTGAATATCAAATTAAAGCGTTATTATTTCGAAAAATATAGATACATATAAATTACAAAAAATGAAACTGATACATAATAAAATATATTCCAAGTCAACGGTATCAATTTTAAATTATTAAAAAATCAAATATAAGAAATACATGTATGATATTTAACAATGTATAAAAAATATACAATATTTTTTGCAATAAAGAACATAAACAGCTAGTATTTTTTTAGAAAGAGTATTAGTTTGAAATTAATGAAGAAGTTAAGTGTAAGAATATCTCTTTTATCATCTTTATATTTATGTTTTGACTTTTATATTTTACATTCCTATATTTATTTCTCTTTAACTCTCAGTATATTCGTAACTGCGATACTGCCCAGCACCAATAATCATAATAACCTTGAGAGAGGAAAGGAAGAAATAGAATAAAAGAAAGTAAAAGAAGGTGGAGGATGAACTATTATCACGGCATACTCGAAAGTATAATGGCCGGATTAATGTTGTGAATGCGAGGTATGCATCATTTCGCGGAATGTGGGACATCCGAAGGGCTGAGGGTAAGACGGTAGACATCTCAATGAATGCCGGGAATATCTTACGGTCAATACATGCTTGCAGTTGGCAACAACCGGCAAGTCTTTTGAAATCGTAAAAGACCAAGTACATCGTGTATAATGCGACCGTAAAACGAGAAACGTAAAGCTCGAATGTGCATGTCCACAAGAAAAACTTTCTGTTTGTTGTTATGTTGATTATGCTGACTCCATTACAGTTAGTTGTGAAACAAACGAGATGAAGCGAAACTCACATTTTCCAATCTCTTCCGAAATAGATAAGAAGAAATGCGGTTTTGCCTTACGATGTCTCGTTCTGCATTGCTTACACTTCGTAGTATGTGTAACAAAATTAGCGATAATGTGGTTCAATTACGAATTAAAAAATATACATTTACTCTGAAATATTTAAAGTTTTCAAAATAAATGAGACAGCTTGTCTCAACTTTTTATCTTAACTTTACAAATTTTGTTGAAGCGGAAATTATGGGGTTTGCTTACTCGTTTATTCCACGAGTATCCTAGTCTGTTCATCAATCAAGATTATGACCAAATTATATGATCAAACTATACTATACTAGTGAGTTCCAATTTTTAAACCCCCTACATGACCTGCATTTTAAATAGTAATGCTGCGACTTGCGCATACACTATCAATTTAATTTATGTCTTAATTTATATTCGTTTATTTGTTTTTGCTTGTTTATATTTTTTTTATCAATTGAATTTGTATTTGATTTTACAACTTTATTTATTTTTATATTTTCTATAGAATACGTGACCGTGTTATAAAATGGATACTTTAACGTGTTGCGCGAAAAATATTTAATGAGAGATATTTGATTAAAAACTGGAGAAAAATTCGGGAAAATCTCTTCGCCACGTTTTGAAAGGCTGCCAGACATACTAATATAATTTTTAATATAGAGCCTTTTATTCAACTCTGTCTATTTAGAATTCTAATTAATTAATAAATTGTACCAAATATGAATACTATTCTCACAGGCATTTCTATCTTACGAGTGTGAGAGAGGAGTGCATCCATAATAACTATGTAAAATTTCATTACATTTGCGAATAGATTTTTTTTATTAAGCTTGGAATACATATAATATGCGACCAAATAATTCATATTTAGTAAAATTAGTTTATTATTAGGTATATTATATTTAAAAGAATAGACTTTTAATAATTATGTAACATTTTTATTTGATATCTTTTTATAAAACAAATTATTTATTATTTGTTTTTTAATGACAATTGTGAATTTCTAACAGAACGTTGAAATTACGATTATTGATACGCTATAGTTTTAGAATTCGTTAATTATGTTTTTACACATGAAGATAATGCAGTTTGCTCATATTTGAAACTTGGATAGTCTTTCATACGTACGTTTTGCCGATAGTACTCCGCAATTTAACACAATCACCGATTTTATTGGCTTTCCAGTCTTCGTACCGAATCCCTCGATCTGTTTAATCAGATAGCAGATAAACAGTTTACCACTATTCCGTGGTCAAATTTAAACGCGTGGACAATTAAATCGCTCTCGCAAAACGATACTGATAAAGTTTTCTATTATCTGTACAATACCGGATAATTCTCTCTCTTTCTCTCTTTTTCCCTTATTTATTTCATTCACGATATTTTTAAAATGATTTTTGCCAACTTTTATACTGTAACATGTGATAAATTATATTTGTATTCAAAAATGACAGATAAAAAGACAAATTTGATATCTTGTTGTTCTCAAATTTAAAAAAATAAAAATTTAGATCTACTTTTAATCCCAGATAGAAAATAAAACTCACAATGATTTTATGATGATGTTATCATTTTTTTCACCACTTATCTGCGAATACATTCATGATAACCTCTCTCTCTCTCTCTCTCTCTCGCTCTTTCTCTCTCTTTCTCTCTCTCATCATGATATCATGATATCATTATAAGTTTTATGTTCTATCTGAGAGAACATTTTATGTTTTACTTGAGATTCCATATATGATGATTACAATTGATGTTAAAAGTTAGTAAGTTTACTATTAAACAAAAACTATAAACATATAAATTATTTACATTATATTTTATGTTAAATTTAATAATATAAATTGTTATACAAGAATATAAATAATTTAATTTGTTGTATAATATATTCTCATAAAAAAAGAAAAATCGAAATGTATTTTTGTATGTAATTTGCAAGCTTTTCGTTAGATGGCGACATATATTCCATTGTCATTACATAATCAATAAACATAAAGTTCCAAGTTATGATAATATAGAAGCTCTTCATTTATATGCGTCAAGTCAAGACAATATGGAAAGCAGATAAGAAAGATATAACAACAAAAAAAGGAAGATTTATACGGATTTGTACAGATTTATATAGATTCGTGTAGAGCGGAAAAGCACATGTTAAAACTCACTTTTTTATTTTTTTACCTCACAAAAAACAATCAATCAAATTAAATTATTAAATTATTGTCTATCAATTTTAGAATTGTTGATATATTTTCCTAATTCAATATATGCATATTGAAGAAATCTAATTAGTTAAATTTTGGTAAAACTGAGCATTAAAGTATAAAAAGAAATAAAATCTAATTGTAATATATTGTAATATATTTAGTTGTAGTATAATTCTCTTAGTACAGAATATTATTTATTAGATTAGTGATACGAGAGTTTCACTTTATCAGAAGAATAATAAGAGAGACCATTTCTTTTCTGTCAGCAAGTCGGTTTACATAATTAAATGAACAATGCTGGCTGATGACATTGTATATTACTGCACGAGAAACGTTATTTAAATGAAGTTTAAATTACTAAAGAAAAGGAGAACGTTATATACCTTGTAAATGTTCATCATTCCATCTATTACTCGGCCGAAAACGGTCTTATGGGGATCTACAGTTTTCAAGCATTTAAATGTAAGATTAAATTTGGAATCGTTCTTTCCGTCATTATTGTCGCATGTAGACAGGATTCCGGGTCCTATATGACGTAGATTAGAGTTTTCCTTGTCGAATGAGTCACCGTATATGGAAGTACCGCCGGTACCGTCAAACTTTGTGACATCTCCTCCTTGACACCAATAGCCAGAGACAATACGATGAAATGGAGTGTGCCTATGAATTATAAATTTTATACGAAATGTTTCGGAAAGTCTTGGGATTAATAAACATCCTTGGATAAATTTTTGATAAATTTAAATTTTGATACAATTTCAAACATGATTATTGACTTGTTTTTCGCACATAATATATATATAATATAATATAATATAATATAATATAATATAATTTATGTACTTATACGACAATCCGTTCACTCCACGGCAGAAAGCTGCGAAGTTCTCGCATGTACGTGGTACAACATTGTCGTAAAGTTCAAATACTATACGCCCTAATTTCTGACTTTCTTCTTTAAGACCAATGTCGAAAAAACATCTCGTTCGACTTTTCTCAGATAATTGCTTTTGTGCATCAAATACAACGGACAGTCTTTGAATCACTGAGATGTATCTGCATAATATAGAAAAATACATAGAAGTTTAATTGCAAAATGCAAATTTTTAAGTAGAAGTGTAAGCTAAAGTTATTATAAAGTTATTTTTTTAAATATTAATTAGGCAAAAAAACCTTGCACGGTGCTCTAGTGCTTCATGCATATTCTTCCAGTTTTTCAAAAACGCGCGGGTGGGATATTGACTTTCCGCTTGACGGATTTTCTTTAGCATAATTCTATTTTTACGCATAATTACATTGTTTTTGCGCTCTTGATCCTCAAATTTCGATTTATATTTGACGTCCGGTGCCCAGCAATCCACAGGTCCCTAAAAACAAAGTAAACGCTTAACATTACCGTGTTTTATATTTCTGCTTATTACATCTGGATTAATATTATTTAAAGGTAAATAAAATTGAACGAATTTCCATAATATTAAGAAGTATATAATAAATAAATAATTAGTATTTAATATATAAAATGTATAAAATTGTATTAGTTTTAGTAAAATAAGATATGACAATACTAACCCCTAATCGATGAATTATGTTTATCTTCTTCAATAGTTTCATATTCTCTTTATCTATTTGTTTAACTCGTAGAGCATCTTGTTGCAAATCATGAGCTTTCAAATTAATAGATGCATCAAAATGCGGTGGTTTGTTATCGATTTTTGCGACAATATGCACATGACGAGGTTTCTTACGCTTTTTATTATTCATAATAGCACAAAATTTGCATAAAATTTAATTTTTATTTTAGAAAGATATCTTTTGTACAGTTTGTACTGATATTATCATATTTTTACGTTAATTTCATCTGTAATATTATTTGGTGCAAATTTATAACCAAAATTTATGAAAGTCTTTAGTCTTTATTCATATCATATGATGTTTATGTGAATTGATGCAATGTTCAGGTAATAATTTTACTCTGTAATATTCGGATTGAATTTAATAGCGAGTTAACGATGTTGTCGAACAATGTGCTTTTGAAAGATATATAAGCATATTAATAGATATTTATTATACAATAAACTTACAGGTATATAAACGCGGACCTGACTATGTGCAATTTATTAATTAATTTAATAATTACATCTATTTATTTCTTTTGTTAGCTTCAACATCCAATTAGCATTAAATTATCCCAGTTAATAATTAATGTAATGTAAATAAGAGAAATTGAGTACTTTATCTTTCTTTATTACTGGCATTATTTTTCAGTAACAACTTATATTTTTTTATATAATAAAATATATAAAATTGCTTCTATGAAGAAAATAACTATTGTGAGAAAGAACAAACGAAAAAGATAAGATAAAACGTAAAAATAGGATAACACAGATATTTTATATTTTGCAGTTTCTAGAAAATAATTACAATATTAATTCTCAGCAAAAACATATAGATATATTAAATGTTATCTAAAAAAATGTACATTATATGCTGAATGTTAAATCGATATATTAATTGCTTATTGAAAATTGTTTGCATATTGCATTTAGCTATAATTTTTTAATGCATCACGGTTAAACCTGTCTGATTGTATTAATATAATTGCAAGTGTCAGAATAGATTCGGAGTACTAAAAAAGAATTAATATCGATATTTAAATGTTTAGTGTGTATATATAGTCATTCGTGGACAACATGATAATCAATAATTAATCACGTACCCTGTAAAGGAATTTATATCCAAATTGGAAAAATCTAAGCCCGCAAAACCTGAGTGGCGCTTGTGTTACTTGCAATAAAAATTGTAAAATCTGCATGAAGATAATAGATAATTTAATATATAATTTTCAGTTTGCGTTAAATCAGAGCTTGATTTAGACAGTAACGTAATCTTTTAATTTTATGTTGAAGCTTACATTTTCACGTATTTCCTCATCGTAAGAGAAATACAGTATTTTACTTATAACTTCGCCTGTTGCATTTGCCTAAAATTAGAATCAAATTAATATTACTTTACATATTGTGAAATTTAGCATTCATGTTTAAGTCAGGTATTATGGAACTTTTTATAATGGATTCCGATCGGAATTATTCCGTTTTTCCTAGAAAACATAATAGAAATCTAGGAAATAACAATTCCGATCGGAAACCATTCCGAAAAGTTTCATAATACGTGCTCAGTAGTTAGCAGTCATGTAATCACTGAAAGCGAATTAAAATAGATGCATTTCGAATTTGAATATGTAGAATCGATACCTTTGCACTAACTTTCTCGCACATATAATTGATCAGGATAACTCTGGAGATATACCAAGTGAGCCATAATATAATTATAATGACGATTAAGATTCTTTTATTAGGGACATAATTCCTGACGAATATCGCGGTGTAAAGTTCACGGTAAAACTCCGCTATAAAACCCAAATAACATACCATCTTCCAAGTCATTTGTATTTCGAATATCGAGTTTATCTCGTGAGATAATTTCTGTAACTCCAGATGAAGATGTCTGCGTAAAAAAATAGCAAATTTATTATGCAAAATCGTTGTGTAACAATGATTATATTATTTATACTTACATTACGATCCATGTTATATGTTTACTTCTCGGAACATTTGGAAGTTTAGCTTGTTGAGAATGTGATACAGGATTTTCCCAAACTTGCTTTATTCCATGTATATTCTCTGTTGTCAATTTGTAAAGATGTTCGTTGACTTGATCAAATTTCAATCCTAAGTATCTAATGTAGAAGAAATTTAGCGAAAAAAATATGCACAAATATATATAATGTAATTTAGAAAAGTTTCTAAAAAAACTTAATTTCTTAAACATTAATTTAATTTATGCATAGATTGCTGAAATAATTTTCATGTATGATAATTTATATATTTATATAAACGGATTTAACTAACCCAAGAATACTCGCAAAAATCAAGTCGTCAATAATGTTGATATCGCAACAATAGTTTAGTATAAGTGTTGCATAGATGGACGATAGCGTGTCATGCATATCGTGCCACCGTATATAATCGCAAAAGTTTAATAATAAAACTATTACAGACCATCCTAAGATAATCCACACTGTTCTTCTAGTTAATTTCTCGTAATCTGTTTTTGATCCGAGTTTCTTCAATGTGTCATCCACAACAGCGAGCTTTTTTAAGCAGTTTCTAAATTTCTTATGTAAAAAAGTCAATATACGATTGATAAATATTATTTATTTAGAAATTTAACGTGCCTAATAGTGTATTTATGTCACTTTTCAAAAAAGTGCGATTTTATTTGAACAATAGATACATTAAGTTAAATGCGTCAGTATGATCGAGTTAAATGAAGTTAAAGAACATTTTATTGAACATATCACAAAAAGAAATTTTAATAATTTGTATACTTATCTATATGCAAAATAATTTTTATTATAAAATTTGTTTACTAGAAATAAATAATATTGCAAGAATGTACAAATAAAGCAAGGATATTTAAATTTAATTTAATATTTAAATATCAAAATTATTTTCTATAAAAGCAATAATTTGAATAATAATATGATTGAGATAATGTATTATTAATGTGCGTATAATACATTAATATTTAAATTATCTTAATAGTTTTCCTACCTTATTATGATATATTCCGAGAAGTATTGATAAAGAAACTGTAAAAGTGTTCAATGAAACATAAATAATATAATCGGCGGATTCCTCAGGTATATAAGATATTCCTTTATCTATCACGAGAAAACAGTAAACCGACCACAGTAGCGGAATGTAAAGGAGACTGAACCAAAGTTTTGGATGTCCCGCGGAAAACTCGATAATCCTCAAACCGCACATCGAACTGATTAACAGAAGTGGCGATAAAACAGATCTAATGCTTTTTGCCATGGCAGATTTTAAACTATACTCTTCTTGCTGATCGCCAATAGACTACGATAGCAGATCTCCGTAATTGTATAATTGCTGCACTTACGCATATTGGAATAATCGATCCACTAAATTTTACATTGCAAGCAAACAGGGCAACTGTTAAGTTCCTTATCTATTTTCACGTATAACACAATAAGCTTACGAAGCAAAATAAATAATTTGTAACAAAAATCGATTTTGTTAATATACTTATTTATTTTCTTTTCTTTTATTGATTTTACAGTGATGTTATACACGTATATATAAAATACACATTTAAAATATTATTAAATAACAAATGATGCATATATGATATGAGATATAGTGTTCCAATGACTAATATTAAATGATAGTGTAATATAAAAAATGTTTATAATATTTTGCTTTATTTTTATATGACATGTATATTTAGAGAAAATATTTATCAAAGTTTATGAATTACGTCATGCTAAATATTACTGTCCATTAGATATTTGAATGTTATTTATACATTATTTAAATGTTTAATACATTAATTATTATTTAAATGTTTACTGCTGTAAACGTTTGTGTATATATTATTAATACGGTTAAAACAGAAGCGAAGAACTAAAAAAGATGATAAATTTATTTTTTAGAGATATTTGTAAATTTATTTTTTAAATATTTTTTAACAGCAAGTACTTATAATAATTAAGTTGCAACTTACCCCATAAAGGAATTTAAAACCAAATTGGAAAAGTCCAAGCCCATAGAACTTAAGTGGCGATTGAGTTATTTGCAGTAAAAACTGTAAATTCTATATTAATACAATGAATTACTTAATTGTCACATAGTTTTGTCACGTATAATTTTTTTATTTTTACTTTAATCTAAATCTATGTTTTAACAACATTCAGCCAATTTGAAAACTTACGTTTTCACGAATTTCAACATCGCAAGTAGTATATGAAAATTTATTTATAAAATCTCCTGTTGCACTTGCCTAAAATTTGGAATTTGCAAAATAAAAATATAGTTCACAATTTATTAATATGAGAACTTAATATTACTTGTGTAAATAATCAAACTATTAAAATTAAATTCTTAATAAATGTATTTAAAAATTTTTTGTATGTAGCATTAATACCTTGGTGCTAACCCTCTCACATACATAATTAATGAGAAAGAGTCTGAAAATATATATAAGAAGCCAGAACAGAAGTATGATGACGTAAAGCATCGAGTTATTTACATAATTTTTATTGTACGTTAAGCGGAAAAATTCTTTGGAAGCTGTTGCTATGTAAGTGAAATAACATCCCATTTCGAGAGTCATTTGTGTCCCAAATATCGAGTCCATTTTGCGGGATATTTTACATAAATCCGAATGAAGATGCCTATTAAACATGACAGCAGTGATCTTGCTGCACGATGTAACTATTATAACTGATGATTAATTAAACTTACATAAATACACTTACATTACAATCCATATTTTATTACATTTGTTTCTTGAAGCTTTTGGAAATCTGGATTTATATGAACGTAACACGGAATGTTTCCAAGTTAGGTTTACTCTACGTTTATTATCTTCTGACAATTTCTTAAGGTATTCGTTAATTTGGTCGAACTTTAATCCCGTGTATCTAAATAAAAATATGAATAATATTAAATGTGAATAAAAAAATTAACAAATTTATTTGTTTAAATAAAAACATGGACTAACCCAAGAATAATCATAATTATTAGATCGCCAATAAAGGTAATATAAACACAATAATTGCGCATAACGGGAATAAATATAGCTGGTAAAATATCCATATGGCTTCTTAAAAGATAATACTCCAAATAAGTCAGCAATATAATTATCACAAACCATCCTAAAGTAAGCCATACTATTTTTATCTTAAACTTGTGATAATTTGTTGTTGTTCCAAGTTTATCCAATGTGTCGTCCACAATAGTGAGTTTCTTTATACAACTTTTAAATATCTGACGTAAAGAAATAAAGTGTAGACTGATAATTTGTATATCCACAACGATTTTAATAAGATATTAATTTTATTTTTAAAGAGATATATTGTAATAAAATATGAATATATTATTGTTATAAATTGCTTTTTTAAAGAAATAATTCTGTCAAATGTGCAGCAAAAAAAATTAAAATGTTATATCTTATGACTTATTATTATGCAAAACACTTTACATAAGTATAACAGTTTCTTTTTTATGAGATGAACATTAATATAACAAACTGCAAGTTGTGTGAGTTTTATTTTACAATCATTTATTTTAAATTCTCAGACAAATGATTTTCATCCTATGTTTCTTACCTCATCATAATATACTCCAATGATAATTGATATTAACATTGTAAAAGTATGTAGTCCAATGCAAACGTGATATTCAATCGTATAAGTATAAGAGACTGTATAAGATGTTGTATATATCAGAATAAAATTGTAAACCGCCCAGAACAGCAATATATACACAAAACCGAACCATTGTCTTAGATCTCCTATAGGAAATTTGATTATTCTTAAGCCGCATACATAACTGATAATCAGTAACAACGACAAAACTTCCCAAATATCTTTCGTCATAGCATATGCCTTCGCAATTACGAACTGCACTTTCTTTGCCGACAACTTCGTTAAATGATAACGATAGCGGATCTTTATAAGTACAATTACTACTTATGTATAATGAAATAATCGATCTTATGCTAAATTTTACATACCACGAACTATCCTCAAAATAGAATTAGATGGATTCGTCGTGTTTTCACAAATACATTTGTAATACCAATATTGTTCCTGGTATTTTTCTTTGTTCTTTTTTTACTCTTACTATTGTATAGCGCTATTATGTGGGTAAAAAAATTATGAAAAAGCACATGTAATTTTGAAATATGTAATAATGTTTATTTTAATAATTGACAATGTAGTAATAAAAATGATGTCAATAATAATGTAATAATAAAACAATATATATAAAGGTAAATAATCTTTACAACATGTAGCGCTTTAAGGTAATAGAAACATATCTTTTGATAAATTATACAAAAATGTTTTACGTTATGTGTAAAAAATAATTGTAAGGAAAACAGGAGGGAGATACTTCGTATAAAAATAGAACGTAAAGTATAAAGTATTAATTTCGTTTATAACATAATTTTGTTAGAAAATGATAAATTAGTTTACAGCGTAAATATATAACAACCAATGCATGTTTAGAAAACATTTTATTAGATACTTTACTTAACAACGTCTTTATTTTTCAATATTTTAAGTTATTCATACATTATGTTAAATCATGACTTTCTCGAACGCTTACTTATCCATATGCATCTGTGTTAATATAATTAAAATCGTCACAGTGTACTTAGAGAACTAAAAAAAAGTAATCTTATTTTTCATATCTTTATTATAAATACGAGTTTGGTGAATAAACATATGAAAACTACAACGTACATCATGAAAGACTTTATAGCCAAATTGGAAAAGTCCAATTCCACAGAATTTGAGTGGCGTTTGAGCTATTTGCAATAGAAACTGTGAAATCTATATTAACATAATGGGTTAATATGCACACATTTTTGTTTATCTGTTTTTACTTAAACTTAAATTCGTGTGTTTTATTTTAGCAATATTTAACAAACTTATTTTAAGATTAACTTACGTTTTCATAATTAATATCACGATTGGAATAAGATATCTTATTTATTAAATCTCCTGTTATATTTGCCTAAAATTTGTGCAAAATTAAGATTGTTTTTAATTTAGTCATATAATGTTATATTAATAATTATTAAAAATTATTCTAGAATAATTTTCAATTTAAATATAGAATAATACCTTAGTGCTGATTCTTTCGCATACATAATTAATGTACAGAAGTTTAAAGATGAAGTAGAAACACCAAATTAGATAGGAAACAATGGACAGTGTTTTGTTGTTGCCTTTTACATAATTGTTGATAAATATTATGTTCATAATTTCATAAAACATCTGTGTTAACCAAAAGGTGTAACATACTATGGATATAGTTATCTCTACTCCGAATATCGAGTTTATTTCTAGAGATATCTTATATAACTCCAAATAAAGATGCCTGAGTAAATGCAATATTTTAAATTGATTATATGCAATTACCATTATTTTTAGAATTTACATTTATTTTTTACATTAAAACGTAAATCAGCCAGTCATTGTTTGCAACTTTTGGAAATCTGCGTTGATGCGAATGTGACACAGGATATTCCCAAATTGCCATTATTCTATGTTTATTTCTTGTCAAATTCCAAAGAAATTTATTAATTTGATCAAACTTTAATTTTATACATCTGAAATAGAGAAAAGATTAGTGGATAATGTTTCGTACCATTAGCAAATATATGTATATGCAAAAATATATTGTATTTAAATCTTTAAAAGATTTTAAAGAAATATAATTTCTTTTACACGTATTACTAATATAGTTTTATTAATTTAGGGGAGACCGGGGCTCGTTGGCATAGTTTTCACAATTTCGGCATTTGAGTTTTTGAACAACCAATTATCATCTTGGGATCTGACATTCGTCGCCATGACATCTGGTGGTCGAAAGTGAAAGCACTGTATGGAATGGATCTCGTGGCATTGTACAGGCTTGACGTGCGGTCGTACTGGTTTTGCGTTACTGTATTTTTATTAATATGGAATTTGCTCCGCGTTGTAAATCTACGAACGGAATTAAGTGTTCAGTTCGCGGTTGTAAAAGTAAGGTTGATCGTAATTTAAATGTTCGATTTCATCTCTCGAAAATTTAATTTGGCAGTTGGATTTTTGATATTTTTTATTTTATTTCACATAATGAGTAATAACAAGTAGTTTATTAAAATGTTAAACACATATATCATCTTATATCAACTTTTAAAATAAACTTTATCACATTAACATGTTAACATTAATATAAATATATACTCATTCTTTTAACTTTTTCTATACCTTATAATCCTATATCTAATGACTTCCTATATCTAATGACTTTCTATATCTTATAACTTTTAACCCTTTTGTATTTCTGGAAACTTTTGTATATAATCTTTTATATAACCTTTAATCATTTCTATATCTTATAACTTTTAACACTTTTATAATTCTATGACTCAATGTTTTCACTAGCATCTTTTATTGAACTTTCAGTTCTTAAACAGATTTCATGCAACATAATGCCATAGTATACTTTTTTTAATTCTTTTAACATTGTGGTAAGAAATATTTCATTTCGATTAACCCTTAGAATAAATAAATTTATATCAAAAGTAGAATATATCACAAACAAAGTTGACTTTAAATTGAGCACTGCCATTCCTAATTGCACCTGTCCATAATATCGATGTTTTTCTTTCAAATAAATATTTTCTTTATCTTTAATTAAACTTTTCCCCACTTCGTTATTCACGGTGTCCTCGATAGGACAATTAACTTACCTGGCAGTATATAATCCTCTTTTTTGAAATGCAGCGAACACACTCTCGTATCCTTACACGAGGTCACTTTCTGTATTTTTAATGCATCTTTCCAGGCTTTGAAACGATCAATTTTCTCTAAATTGCCAAAATAATTTTTGACATGAACGAAGCACTCTTTGGGCTTGGGGAAGCTATGGAATCGAACATTTAAATTACGATTAACACTTTTACAACCGCGAACTGAACATTTAATTCCGCTCGTAGATTTACAACGCGGAGCAAATTCCATATTAATAAAAATACAGTAACGCAAAACCAGTACGACCGCACGTCAAGCCTGTACAATGCCACGAGATCCATTCCATACAGTGCTTTCATTTCCGACCACCAGATGTCATGGCGACGAATGTCAGATCCCAATAGACATCAGAAACTTTCTTTACATTTCCTATCCTATTTTAAAAAAGGCGTGTTAACTGAGTGAATTTCGTTTGTATCGAAAAATTGAAGCCTCTTTTCCGCGATGCCGATTGGTTATCTCGATGCGTTGTGTGCGAGTTATTACTTCGAGTTATTACTTCATTTGCAGCTGTCATTGTATATTTTGACAGTTGTGTGTATCATGGGTTAATAGTGTAATAGTAATAGGATAATGTTAAAGCTAAATGGCGCGCGCGAAGCGCGCGCGTCTGTAATGTCTAGTCTCCTATATTAAAAAAGCCGTGTTACGCGTGAATTTCGTTTGTATCGAAAAATTGAAGCCTCTTTTCCGCGATGACGATTGGTTCTCTTGCTGTGCTTACTTCATTTGCAGCTGTCATTGTATATTTTGACAGTTGTGTGTATCAAGGGTTAATAGTGTAATAGTAATAGCATAATGTTAAAGCTAAATGGCGCGCGCGAAGCGCGCGCGTCTGTAATGTCTAGTCCACTTTTAAAAAAGGCGTGTTAACTGTGTGAATTGCGTTTGTATCGAAATTATTGTTGCCTTTTTTCCGCGATGCCGATTGGTTCTCTCGCTGCGCTTACTTCATTTGCAGCTGTCATTGTATATTTTGACAGTTGTGTGTATCAAGGGTTAATAGTGCAATAGTAATAGCATAATGTCAAAGCTAAATGGCGCGCGCGAAGCGCGCGCGTCTGTAATGTCTAGTCTCTTCTAAAAAGAGCATGTCGTAGGCATTGTTGTCGTTTTTCCGCGATGCCGATTTGGTTCTCTCGTTGCGCTTACTTCATGAGCAAATGTCATGGCATATTTTGACAGTTGTGTGTGTTGTGTGTAATAGTAATAGTAGTAATAGTGAAATATTAAAGATAAATAGCGCGCGAAGCGCGCGTCTGTAGTGTCTAGTTGTAAACTATTTTAGATGTAGCTTTCTTCAACGTAAAAATATTAATATAAATATATATCTAGTTTTTATCAGCATTGTAGGTAGCAAATCACATACTCATACAGGTCTCACGCGCGCGGCAACAACAAGCTAAGCGTGCCTCGATATGAGCCAATGTACCCCATCCCTATACATATGTTTGATTTCAGTCATTTTATTACAATAAATTACTGATGTTTCTCAAAATAACATGTCGTATAGTAACAGAAACTTTTTTTTAAACTAATGATACGTCAATACGATTTTTTTAAACGCTTGCTACCTCTTGAATTAGATTTTTCTCTATTTCTATTGTAATACTTGTTTGATTTAAATAAAACTTTGGTAAAAGTACCCATGTCATAAAAGAGATATTTTGTGATAACTTTTTCATTGTTTCTTTCGTTATAAATACATAAACGGAACGCATTGTCAACTTGCCTCTTGTGCCTATGTGCCCCGGTCTTCCCTATACTATAAGATAACTTATTTATATAAAAGATATACCAACCCAAGAATACTCGTAAAAATCAGACTTCTAATACAATTAACGTGAGTACAATAATTTACTATACAGACGATATAGATAGCTGTTGTAACGTCATAATTGTATTCATTTTGCAACCATCGAGTCTCTATATAAGTTAATAATGTGACTATTATGATCAAACTCAAGACAAACCATATCGTCTTCATATACAGCTTGTGGTAATCTGTTGTTGTTCCAAGTTTTTCCAATGTATCGTCCACAATTGTAAGCTTCTTTAAGCAGTTCCTAAATTTCTGATGTAAGACGCAATGCGTGATAATGCACAAAGAAATAATGTTTATCTGAAAACTTGTCTATCCTATGTCTAATAACGTAATTATCTCAACTTCAAAGAGATGTAATTGAATATAAATAGCATTCTTATAATATATTTCTTTTTTGCATGAAACAATAATTTGTTAAATATATTGAAAAAAGAAATTTAACAATAACTTATATTGTATCAACATGCAAAACATTATATTTTTATGACAAACTTCTTCATTATAAAAATGAGATATGATAAAGAATATTAAATTATAATATAAAATATAATATCAAATATAGAAGTTATGAATTAAAAATTTCATCACTATATAAAATTTAATTCTATATTAATACAGACATTGAAGTTGTATTATTTCGAAATGTAATTGAAATTACTTATTACTGAGTGAGCGATTAATGACGAGATTTTCTTACCTTATTATAATACACTCCAATTGCAATTGTCAATAACATTGTGAAAATCTCCACATAAATACAAATACGATATGTAAGAGAATACACATCAATGCTAACGTAAGGCATTACTGTATAGCTGAAGAGGAAATAATAAACCGACCAGAAAAGCAGCACGTACAAGAGATTGAAATATCTTCGGTGATATGTTGAAAATTCAACAATTCTCAAACCAGACACGTAACTGATTGTCAAAAGTAGCAATAAAGCTGACTGAATGTTCTTCATTGCGTATATGATAATCACTGTTGTGATTTCGAATTATACTTCTCTTACTAACCAAATGGTTGCATCAGTTGTACTGAATAGTAAAAATAGTAGATCCTATTTTTCGTTGAGGCGTTATAGATAATGAAATAATCAATTTATTCTAGTTTATATCGCAGTCTATCGGAAAAGAATTGATGATGGATATGTCGCTTCTTTTCACCCAAAGATGCAGATATTAATGTTGTTTATGACATTTCTGTTTTTTATTATTTGATCGAGGAGTCATTATAGCTATCCAACAACATTATCAAATTATATAATGTTGATCTGAATCAATATCCAATCATATTAATTGAAAATGTAATATTAAAATATGCGGATATTAATGTTGTTTATGACATTTCTGTTTTTTGTTGTTTGATCGAGCAGTTATGACTATCTAAAAATATTATCAAATATATAATGTTGACTTGAATCAATATCTAATAATATTAATTGAAAGTAATATTAAAATGTGAAATATGAAAATAAGATATATATAAGAAATATGTTAGGGATATCGCAAATTCTCGTACTCAAAGTCGATGTCCCTATCGATATATCGGGGCGCCATCAAGCGTTACCGACTGCGTCGTCGGGTTTACTATCTACCATTTATTGTGATCCATGTTCTTCTCAATAGTCTGTCCGTTCTGTTTGGTTATCTCTCTACTCTCGATCATCGCGAACGCGGAGGCAAATTACTTTGTATCGAATCGTTTCGTTCATTCATTTTATGTTAAACGTATTCTTCTAATAAACACAAGAGATACATTCGGCTTTACATCCGTCTCGTTTTCTCGGTCGTTACCTATCCCTGCATAGCTCGAACAGGTCATGGGCCCAGAGCCGCAACGACAAAGTGAAGAAATACTTTTTCATATCTAAATTCGCTGAATCCACGCGAGAGTTTCTTTGTTCTTTCCGGGCGTGATACGTCGTGAACGCGATATATCGACCGTGACGCATCATAAGTAAATCATCGTCGTTAAAGTGCGTTCCGCGAATAAATCGACGATGGCACAGACAAATACAATTAACTCTACGCGATTAGAAACGCTAACCAAGGACAATTATGATACTTGGGTGATACAAGTGGAAGCATTACTCGTTAAGAACGATAACTGGGGCTACGTGAGTGGCGAGAGGCCATGCCCGAAATCTCGTGGCGATGCCGACGACGCAGCAACTCGAGCAGCCATCGCAGCGTGGGAGAACGAGGATCGCAAGGCAAAATCTGACTTAATCCTAGCTATAAATCCCTCTGAGTTGAAGCAGGTACGTGGTTGTAAAACGTCCAAAGATGTGTGGGATAAATTAAAATCCATATACGACTCGAAAGGTCCCGCGCGCAAAGCAACGTTACTCAAACGCCTTATTCAAACAAAAATGTCGGAAGGCGGGGACGTTAAGACACACATCGCTCAATTTTTCGATGCCGTCGATAAGCTAGAATCCATGGATGTTCAGATCAACGGAGATCTTCTCTCGATCATGCTTCTCTATAGCCTACCTAGCAGTTTCGAGAACTTTAGATGCGCGATAGAATCTCGCGACGCGCTGCCAAACGCTGAGCAATTAAAAATAAAAATCGTAGAGGAATACGAAGCGCGAAATCAAGTCACCGTCAACGAATCAGGCGCGATGCTCGCTCACGGCAGGCGCAACCCGAATTCGAAATCCGGCAAGAATAACGCATCGACGTCACATAACGATAAGAACGCGAAAGCACCTTTTCGTCCTAAATACAAATGCTCTTTCTGTAAGATTACCGGCCACAAATATGCTGACTGCCGTAAAAGGAAGACGCAAGAAGCCGAAAAAGCAAACAATACGGAAGCGGAAAGTTTCTTCGCGGAAGTCGCTCAGTATTCGTCATCCGAGCCCGCCAAGGGCAGTAGGCGCAAGTCAATGGTGTCTCGACAGCGGGTGCACGTCTCATCTATGCAAAGACGCTCGAATGCTGACAAACTCGATGTCCACACAAAGCGACATCAGGTTAGCCAACAACGCAACAAGTACGGTGGATGCAAAAGGGAACGTAGAACTTCTCACGAGAGTTAATAATAAAACTAAAAGGATTCGACTGGAAAATACCCTGCATGTTCCAGATCTGAGAACCAACTTATTATCTGTAGCCAAGATTGTGGACAAAGGCTATCAAGTCGTATTCGGCTCAAACCAAGCATCCGTAAAGGACATCAAAGGAAATATTAAGCTCACCGCTGAACGTCAAGGTGACTTATATATTCTGAAAGGATCCGGCGAACAAGCTAATACAGTCTCGCAGAAGAAATACTCTGATACCGAAATCTGGCATCAACGCCTCGGCCATCTTAACTTAAGAGACTTACTACTAATGTCGAAAACTCAAGCAGCATCCGGATTCAAGCTGAAGGATAACTCCAAAGTTTTGAACTGCGAAATATGCATCACACAGAAACTAACAAGTTTTCCATTCTCATCTCGAGCTAACAGATCACAGCACCGCCTCGACATCATTTATTCTGATCTCTGCGGACCAATGCGAGTAAATTCAACGGGAGGCGCGCGCTACTTCATGACGCTCATCGACGATCATACAAGATGGTGTCAAGTCTACTTTCTGAAGAGTAAGGATGAAGCAACAAGCAAATTCATCGAATTCAAGAACTTCGTCGAAAATCAGACAGGTCTCAAGGTGAAGGCTTTTCATTCGGACAACGGAAAGGAGTTTTGCAACTCCGCCATGGATCGTATATTGAAGGATTCCGGAATTCAACGACGCCTAACCATTCCGCATACTCCTGAGCAAAACGGGGTAGCCGAGCGGAAAAACAGAACGCTGATTGAAACCGCTCGTTGCCTGCTGGCACAATCCGGACTCCCGACACAATTTTGGGCAGAAGCTATCAACACTGCGAATTACATACGGAATCGTTGCATCACTAAGAGTTTGGATGGATGTACTCCTTACGAACAATGGAAAGGCGAGAAGCCCGACATAAGTCATCTTAGATCATTCGGATGTAAGGTACACGTTCTAAATAAGAATCCGAATAAGGGAAAATTCGAGCCCAGAACCGTCGAAGGCATTTTCGTCAGTTATGCTGACACTTCTAAGGGTTACCGCATCTGGATCCCAAAGGACCGAAAAGTCATTGTCGCAAGGGATGTGAAATTCCTGGATGGATTCGACACGAATAACACTTACGAAGACTTCATAAGTAATGAAACGACAAATGGTCGGACGAAGCTTCTCGATGAAGATGATGACTCACTTCAAAACCTAGGGATAGATATCGTAAACAATGATGAAATGATCCATCGTCGAGCACCCGAAGATCCAGCAGATGCTGATATCACGGCTGAAGATGAAGACGAGGATGACGATCCGCCACCATCTGCAAATGAAGATGACCACTTCAACGAAGATCAACCGCTTGTACGAGGTCCTGGACGTCCACGGAAGATTCGTACCGGGAAACCTGGTCGACCAGCTAAGCAGTACCACATGAAAGGACCGGTTTTGCAACAGAGTCGGCCCGCGACCGTTGAGGAAAATCCCGAAGAAGAGAATATGGCCGAAGATCTGGAGTGGTTCGACGCGCAGTTTGCCATGGCCGCTTCTGAAATATCTCTTTCTCAGGCTGTTTCAGGTCCAGACGGTAATGAATGGCGAGACGCTGTGTATGCCGAGATTAAGTCTCTCGTAAGCAACGACACCTGGACACTCGTTGACAGACCCAATGGCGAAAAGGTGATAGGCTGCCGAACCGTGCTGAGGAACAAATACAAGGCGAACGGAGAGCTGGAACGAAGGAAGGCCCGCGTAGTTGCAAGGGGATTCTCACAACGTCCTGGCGTAGATTTCCACGATACATTCGCCCCGGTTGCAAGACTCAGTTCGTTGAGGGCGCTCATGGCTGCGTCCGTAGAGCAAGGCATGCGGATCTCACAAATTGACATCACTACTGCCTATCTAAATGGCATAATGGACATGTTAGTATACATGGAGATGCCGGAGATGCTACAGGAGATGCTTGAGAGGATCATTGCGACCGAATCTAACGCTGTTCTGATCGAGAAGGCTAAAAAGATGTTGTATGCGCTCAAGAAGGGTAACAAGGTATGCAAGCTCGAGAAGGCAATATACGGCCTTCGTCAGGCAGGCCGTCGATGGTACGAACGACTGGACGAAGCTCTCAAGAAACTTGGACTGACTCCAACCCATGCCGACCCGTGCGTGTACTACGACAAGGAGAAACGAACGCTGGTATTGGTCTACGTAGACGATATTATCATAGCTTCTCGCGATGAAACTCGCATCATTCACTTGAAAGAAGAACTGGCCAAGGTCTTCGTAATCAAGGATCTTGGATACCCAAAATATTGTCTCGGGATTGAAATATCTCGGATCAAGGACGGGATACATCTATCTCAAGCTGGATACATCCGTGACGTTCTAGACAAATTTGGCATGACCGATTGTAAGCCAGTGAAGACACCTCTGGATGCTAGTGTCAAGCTGCATGGTGCTGTCGAAGACACGGACGTAGACGAATCAAAACTACCCTATCGCGAACTCCTAGGTTCGCTGATGTACTTGGCACAGGGAACTCGCCCTGATATTGCTCACGCAGTAAGCGCACTAAGCCAATGGTGCACCTCTTTTAAACGAGTCCACTGGACATCTGCCAAGAGGGTACTCAGATACCTCAAGGGCACCATCAACCACGGATTGTACTACACGAAATGTGGAAAAGCCCTTATCGGATATACGGATGCTGATTGGGGCAACTGCGGCCTGGATCGCAGGTCGTACACTGGATCTGTGTTCCTACTAGCCAACGCTGCTATATCGTGGGAGTCGCGAAAGCAAAGAACCGTGGCTCTCTCATCCACTGAAGCGGAGTATACCGCCCTTAGCGATGCTGCAAGGGAAGCCATTTATTTATCTAAACTTCTTTCAGAGATTGGGTTACCATCACTCGGGAAGGTAACACTTCATAACGACAACCAAGGCGCTGCGAAGCTGGCTGTCAACCCGGTCTTCCATTCCAGGTCAAAACACATTGACATTAGATGTCATTTTATTAGACAGGCCCTGACGGATCACCGGATCAACCTCGTCTATACACCCACGGAGGACATGATCGCCGACGTTCTTACCAAGGCACTACCGAGCAGCAAACATTCGTTCTGTACCAATGGACTTGGGATGAAAGACATCGCAGCCTCACGCACTCAAATTTGAGAGAGGGTGTTAGGGATATCGCAAATTCTCGTACTCAAAGTCGATGTCCCTATCGATATATCGGGGCGCCATCAAGCGTTACCGACTGCGTCGTCGGGTTTACTATCTACCATTTATTGTGATCCATGTTCTTCTCAATAGTCTGTCCGTTCTGTTTGGTTATCTCTCTACTCTCAATCATCGCGAACGCGGAGGCAAATTACTTTGTATCGAATCGTTTCGTTCATTCATTTTATGTTAAACGTATTCTTCCAATAAACACAAGAGATACATTCGGCTTTACATCCGTCTCGTTTTCTCGGTCGTTACCTATCCCTGCATAGCTCGAACAATTACTTTATTAAATATTTAGAAAAGTAATTCATTAAATTTATATACCGTATCAATATGTACGAGATTTAGTTTTCTTGTGGTAATTTTTATTATTATAAATAGATAGAAAATTTAGTGAATAATAGATTATAATTTTTATCTGTGTATATTTTATCTATATGTAATTGTGTATTAGAGACAAAATTATTTATTATTAATAACTCTATATATTACAAGATCTATTGCTTATTAATAATGACTTAATATATTAATAACTACACACCTTCTCATGATATATCCCAAACACGATTGACAATAAGGTCGTAAATGATTCTAGCCAATAACAAATATTGTCCTCGGTGTGATAAATATCATTAAAGGAAGATATCAATGCAGATGTTGAGAGAATATAGTAAACTGACCAAAGTAGCAGCATATATAAAAAATTAAACCATAATCTTGAATGTTTAGATGAATTAACAATTCTTAATCCAAACACATAACTGATAATTAGAAATGGCGTTAAAATCGTTCGAATACTTTTGGTCATTGCACACATGGTTTCTATACGAAACTGAACTTTTGCTGACCAGTTATACTAGCAGAAGTTGTAGCAAATGGTAACGATAATGGATCTTTATAATTTCAATTAGGCACTTATGGATATTAAAGTAATCAGTCTGCTACAATTTATGTGTTATCATTTATCGAAACTGGACGAATGAAGGATATATATGCCTTTGTTTTTACTCAATACAGACATGTTTGTACAACAGAAATATAAATATTGTAATATTTATATATATATATATATATATATATATAGGTCCGGAAGTATGTTCCGGAACTTTTATTTTTTACATCGATATATTCCAGGACATTTGGCAGTTTCCAGGACTGTCCTGGAAAAAATTCATGTCCTACGGCAATTTTCGGGACAATTTTTTGAATCTGATTACATTATATGCGTTATATTCCAGGACTGTACATTTCAAAAAACGTAAACAGTCCCGGAACATACCTCTGGACCTACATATATATATTATATATGGCCTAAGGCCAGCTCAGCGAGGACAGAAATCTCGCGTAGAGCAAAAGGGCAAAAACTGGCAGAGAATTTTTTGTTATATTTTACCCTTAAATTCACTACAAACTTGGGACAACTTGGCAACCAAGGGATTTTTAAAATATACAAAAGACATTTTACGAACAACGTGATAAAAATTACCATGCAGATTGGTAATTATTGAAAAATTATTGAAATTTCCTAGATATATTTTAGTAAAATTAATCAAATATATTTTATATTTTAATAAAATAGATATTAATATTTCTTATTATGGTGGATATTAATCAGAATAGCTCACATAAAATTCTTGGTGGTACATGTTGTCCCACAACTACCGTGATTTCAGGGTAAATTTTAAGAGAAAATTCTCTCTGTGTACAATAACAAAATACATTATTTTTAATAGATATTTTATTGATTTTTTAATATTTTAATATTATACGTTATTTAACGATTATTCTAATAATATATATATTTCAATGAATTGGTCTAGCAACTTACGATCTCACAAATTTCAACGTCACAAAAGTGGAATACGATAATCTATTTAATAAATCTGCTGTTGCACTTGCCTAAAATTGTAATATGCCGAATGTAATTAAAGAAGTTTTTAATTTAGTTTTATTACTATGGATATGAATAACAGTAAAATCTTTAATCTATTTATTTATTATAAGAAAATTTTAAATTAACATTTTCCTGAAATTAAATATAAAATAAATACCTTGGTAGAGACTGTTTCGCACATATAATTAATGAGCAGGAACTTGAAAACATTATGAGAGAACCAAAGAAAGTACACAGCGGCAGACATTATCCTAGATTTCACATAATTGTTGATCAGAATTGCGTAGAGAATTTTGCGCAAGTCAATCGCTATAATATCATGCTAAAATAGTATGCCATGTTAAAAGTCATTTGCGTTCCAAATATTGAGTCAATTTCAAAGGATATCATGTGGAGCTTTAAATGCAGATGTCTGGATGTATATATACATGTATTAGGTGGTAAACTTAATTTCTGCCGTTTTTTCGTCTCCAAAATTAATTTGTTTCGAAGAAAAGATGAATGAACCTTAATCAAAGTAATTTCCTCCATTTTCTACTACTTTTTCCCATCTCTTTGGCAATAGGGCAATCCCACGACGGTAGAACGCGGTGTCTTTCGAGACAATCCATTTATCTAACCATTTTTGGACTTCTTCGTAACTGGAGAAGTGTGTGTCCGTAAGTGCGTGTTGCATCGACCGGAAGAGATGGTAATCCGACGGTGCCAAGTCTAGAGAGTACGCTGGATGCGGGAGGACTTCCCACTCAAGCTGTAGAAGTGCCTCCTTCACGCTTTTCGCAACATGCGGCCGAGCATTATCGTGCAAAAGAATGACTTTGCGTCGATTGTTGGCTACGGATGGTCTTTTTTCCATCAATTCGTCACTCAATCGGCATAATTGCTGATGGTAGCGATCAGCTGTAACGGTTTCATTTGGACGCAAGAGCTCGTAATACAGCACACCCTTCTGGTCCCACCAAATGCAGAGCAAGGTCTTATGCCCGTGAACATTTTTCTTTGGCGTTGAAGTGGATGGTTGGCCAGGGTCCACCCATGATTTTCTTTGCTTGGGATTATCAAAATAAATCCATTTTTTGTTGCCAGTCACGATACGCCACAAAAAACTCTTTTTTCTTTGCCTGGCAAGCAAAGAAGTCGCGATAGACAAGCGATTCAAAATGGCATTTTCTGACAACTTATGTGGTAGCCATATCCCTTTTTTATGAATTTTTCCCATGGCATGCAAGCGTTTTGAGACGGCCATTGGAGTAACATTTAACGCTTTCGACAACTCTAAAAGCGTTTGAGCTGGATTCTCATCAAGCAATTCTTGCAGCTCAACATCTTCAAATTTTTTTGGCTGTCTGGGACGTTCTTTGTCTCTCACGTCAAAATCACCGTTTCGAAAGCGTTCAAACCAAACTCTACATGTTCTTTCCGATGGAGTTTCGTCACCATATACTTCGGATAATAAGCGATGCGTTTCAGCTGCGGTTTTCTTGAGGTCGAAATAGTAAAGAATCAAATGTCGGAAAAACAGCTTATCGCGGTTCATTTTTAATCGATTGGAAAATCTTTTTGGCGTCAAGAAATCTAATCTGTGAGGACTGAATCACTTTCAGCAATGTCTAAAGTACAAAAAACTTGCGACTTGACCGCCGAAATTCGCCAGCGTTGGAGCTGGCGCCCTCTAGTAACGAGCGGCAGGAATTAAGTTTACCACCTAATATAATACATATAACGTTTCATTTTGTGTATATTACTATTTGTAAATTGTTTTTAGTAGTATTATTTTAGTAGTATTAATATTACTGCAGTTACAATTGATGTAAATTTAAGTTATTTTTTAGTAATATTAATATTTAGCAGTACAATTTACGTAAATGTTCTTACATAACGATCCATATATATGCACTTGTTGCTTAGGTAATGTTTTCGAACATCTGCGTTGGCGCGGATATGTCACAGGATTTTTCCAAGCCTGTTTTATTTTCCGTTTATTATAACTTTAATTCTGTGTATCTGAATAATAAGAAAATAGATGGAAAATAAATTCGTTATTTGCAAATAGCAGCATATTGTATCAATATTTTCAAATAGACTTAGGAAATCATATAATTTGTGCATGATAATTTTATTTAATTAATTTATGTATATGACTACACTCGAGAAAGTATAATAGTTATTGTATTTAGAAAAATGTACCAACTCGAGAATACTTGCGGTAGTTAAATCTCCAATGAAGTTTATATGAAAGCAGTAGTTTTTTATAAAGATGTAACACATATGGCTTTTGCAGCATTATACAAGTTATATTCATCTTTTATGAATAATGCTGTAGTGCAATTCGTTAATGTGACTATCGCAAACCATCCTAAGACAAGCCATAGTGTTTTCTTGCGTAGATTATCATAATCTGTCATTGTTCCTAGTTTAAGCAATGTATTATCGATAATATCGAGTTTTTTCAGACAATTCTGGAATTTCTGTCACAGAAATGAAATGCAAATCAGACAAATAATTATTACTTATTCAAAAATGTGACGATTGTATTGAACATATCTAATAACATATTTTTTATATTTTAGGGACATATAAGAGTTTTTTAAATTGTTATTTTTATTTATATTTTTATATGGTTTGAGAAAATTATTTTATGAGATATTAAAAAAAAGTATCTAGCAATGCGTATTTATATGTGGTGTGTGAAAGTTTTTATGTTTTTATGGCAGTTCTTATTATTAAATAGATATGAAATTTAATAAATTATAAATTATTAGCTTTATACATATATATTTTTTATTTAGTGTTATTGTGTAAATATATGCACGCGAAATTGCTTATTATTAATGACTACTTATATCAATATTTCCTTACCTTATTATTACATATTCCAATTACGATTGTCAATGAGGTCGTAAGGATTTCTAGCCAATAGCAAATGTGGTCTTTGATGGAGTGAACTTTATCAACAGAAGATATTACTGTACAAGTCGAGAAGAAATAGTAAGTTAACCAAACTAGCAACATATATGTATAAGACACTAAGCCATAGTTTTACATGACCAGATAAATTGGCAATTCTTAAACCAAAGACATAACTGATTATTAGAAGTGGCTTCAAAATTGTTTGAATACTCTTGGTCATTGCGCGCACACGATATTTATTCTAAACTGTACTTTTATTGACCTGATGGTTGCACAAATTGTAACGAATGGTAACGATAGCGAACTTTTCAATTTTCATTTGGCACTTATGGATATTAAAGCAATTAGTCTACTATAATGTATGCACCATTATTTATCGAACTAGACGGATGATGGATATGCCTTTGTTTTTATTCAATACAGATACGTTTATATAAGACAGAAATATAAATATTGTATTATTTTCATGTTTCTAATGTTTCGTATTTATATAATTCTATTGTGTATAATATAGATACTGTCTCAAAATATTTTTATGATGTATGTGATAATATGAATATTAATAAGTATTAATGGTAGATTTGTTTTTAGGGACCATTATATTGTTATTTTAAGTGGAATATGCTTATATAAGAAATTACAGTTTTGCTTTTTATGTCTAAGGATTGTAGAGATATTATTCGATAAAACAATATAAAATTAGCTTCATTGAGAAAATAATTTTTATAAGCATGCATAATGGGTGAAGGAGAGAGAGAATCGATAAAATCGATATAAAAACATAGTGAAAAATTTTATGCTTTTATTTTATTGAATGTTTTGAAAATATGTGATAATTATTTAATTTATAGTGCGTGTAAATTGTTGTCAAAAATATAGTTAACATTATATATTTATAAGAAATTATACTACATACTACTATATATTGTATATTACATTGCTTATTTGATGCTTGCTTATTTAATATGTTTTGCACTGTATTAACCATATTTCTTAAAAATGTCTATTTATTTGTATGCGCTTGTATTAATATAACTACTACTGTCATAAGAGATGTAGTGAACTGAAAGATAATTTATCTTTTTAGATATTTATGATGTATTTATTATTTTATAATATGTACTAATTATTTTGTAAATATTACATACCCCGTGAAGGAATTTGATTCCAAATTGAAATAGACCAAGCCCGTAGAATTTGAGTGGCGATTGAGCCAGTTGTAATAATAATTGCGATATCTGATTAGAATACAAGACAGTTTAAAATAATAATAGTTTTTCTGTTTTTTAAATTAAATGTTTATTTTAATATTTATAAAATTTATATTAGTATACTTACATTTTCATTTATTTCGACATCGCACATAGAACATAATACTCTATTCGCAAAAATTTTCGTTGCATTTGCCTGAAAGAGCCAAAATAAGTCAGAATTGTTTCTAATTTAAGAATGGTGAATGGTCTGATACCTTTGTGCTGACTTTTTCACACATATAATTAACGAAGAGGAGTTTCAAAACGTTATGGAAAAACCAAGTTATTTGAATACAGATGCGTATATTCTTAGTATTTATAAAATAATTCTTTATAAATATCAGATTAAAAAGTTCATGAAGATTCATCGCCATGAAGCCAAAATAACATCCCATTTTAAAAGTCGTCTGTATTCCGAATATCGTATCTATTTCACGAGATATTTTACATAATTCTAAATGAAGATGCCTGCGTAAAGACGACATTTTAACTTTTGCTGTCAAATTTTGTTGTAGACTAAAATTATAAAAATTTTCTTACATTGTGGTCCATATTATCCGTTTATTGCTAGAAGTTTTCAGAAGTGTGCATTGGGCCGGTGAATCTAATACAGTATTTTCCCAAGCTTGCTTTATTGCTTGTTTGTTATTGCTTGCCAAATTTTGAAGATGTTTGTTAATTTCGTCAAATTGTAATCCTATGTATCTATATGTATGGAGAGCATTGAATAATAACGATTATTAATGTACATATAAAGAAACGCAGATATATTAAAAAAATTTTTTAAACTTTAAAAAACTAATTTTTTATGTATTATACAGGATAAATCAAAAAGTTACTGCCAAACTTAAAGAGCGTATAGAGAGATCAAAATAGAGCAACTTTCGATTAGGAACTTATGTTCTTCGAAGTAATCTTGAGTCAGTACAGGCCTTTAAATGTATAAAGCTCGGATAATATACCAATGAAATAATCTTAATTTTCTACTCTCCATAGCTTTACAAAAAATGTTCGAATTGGCGACCCCACATTCAATGCAAGCATTTCGGCATCGTCGAACAGAACTCTGACGCACTCTCTCAAATATCCCAGGTATCTCACGTAATCCTTAACAAAATCTGAAAGAAAACAAAATAAAGCTAGTGGAAGAGAAGCAAATTGCACAATTGATTATTTCATTGGTATATTATCCGAGTTCCAAATATATTTGATGACCTGTACTGAATTAAGATTACTTCGGAGAATACAAGTTTTTAATCAAAAGTTGTTCTATTTTGATCTCTCTATACGCTCCTTAATTTAGCAGTAATCTTTTGAATCACTCTTATATTGTGTATAGCATAATAATTTTTCAGATTATAGGTATAATTTATGTTATATGTATATCTTATACAAAATATACACATACAATTCTGATATAGTAATGTTTATCTATAAGATACCAACCCAAGGATATTTGCAACAGTTAGATCGTCGATAAAATTAATATGAGAACAATAGTTTACTGCCATGGTGATACAAATAAGTATTAGAATATCATAATTATACTGATATTGTACAAATAGGATATGCACAAAATTTATTAATGCGGCTGTCACAAACCATCCTACGACAAGCCATATTGTTTTTATATATAGCTGTCGATAATTTATTGTTGTTCCCAATCTTTCTAATGTGATGTCCACAATAGCAAGCTTCTTCAGACAATATCTAAATTTCTAAGCACAAAAATAAGGCGTAAGATGTGTATGTAGATATTAATTTTAAAATATATTTTTTATATTGTTTTAAGGAATAGTTTTACTATCCCGAGAAAAAATGATCAGATATAATCATATATGTTTATATAAAATCGACATTAGATATAATTAGATATAAAAAATGGCCCGATATAATCGCATATAATTATATATGTATATAACCATATATAATTATATATAAATATATATAATTAATATAATTATATATAATTATATATATAATTATATATAATCATATATGTACATATATAATGAGATTATATATATCTAAATTTATCTAATCATATATAATCAATAAATATTAAAAAAGAATTTTGTTAACTTCGATTAAGGATTAAATGTAATAGTTTACTATATTATCGCCGAAAAGAGCTAATAATTTATATGATCTGAATTAATATGTAAGATATTTCACATTTTTTATAACTATTTCTTTTAGTAGTTTAATGTTGCAAAAAACTGTTAGCTTTATTTATCAATAAATGATTTACTTCAGAACTAAAATTATCTGAATACATCCGATATAACATTTTTTAGTGATAAGATTATGTTAAATTTTTTCCTACCTTATCATAGTACATTCCAATTATAATTGATAATAACGTTATGAAAGTGTTTAGCCAATGGCAAATATGATGCCAGACTGAATAAATATTCATATAAAACGCTGCAATGGAATTCACATAATAGTAAGTCAACCACAATAGCAGTATGTATAAAAGACTGAGCCATGGTCTGGAGCGACCTGCCGGAAACTCGACAATTCTTAAACCAAACACGAAATTGATTATCAGGAGAGGCGATAGAACCGTTCGAATGCTTTCGGTCATTGTAGCTGTCGTTGAAATTACAAACTACTATGCTTTTTCTGTTGAGTGAATGACTACAACGATGGATTTCCATAATTGTAATTGCAGCACTTATGCATATTGAAATTATCGATCTGTGTTAAATTTTACATACCACGAGCTGTACAAACAGGTCTAATGACGTGTGTCGACGTAAAGTAAATGCATTCATAACAAAAAATTCGATACTATTACTTTTTAATATTTTTATTGAAATAAGGTTGTTGAGAAATACGCGTTGGTATATGTTTTTATACAAAGCAAATACATAGTAAATATCGATGTTATTCTTACATCTCTATATTAATATACTTATTTATTCGTCGGACTGTTGTATGATAACATTGCATGTATTTAAAAAAATTACCGTATAATAAATAAAATAAATATGTACTTTTTAATCAGTATTAGTTGGAAAACTGACGAAGAAAATAATTTTAATAAACGTTTAATAAATTAATATATAAGCAATATTTAAAAAATGTTTTCGCCTACGTAACTGCCTCTTTTTGGAGGTGATTGTATCACAAATACTATGATCATCGCAACGAAGCTTGCACACTAGAAAGAATTATTTGCTATTTATCATTTTATTTACTTTAATACAATGAAATAGTATTATAGATTACCTATATTAGTATTATATTGTTATATATCTAGTAAAAAAATTTTATTTTTGATATGTTTAAACATAAGTTAACTTATAATTTTATAATATAATTATTATTTATAATATAATCTAAAATTTATCATATATTAAAAGATAGTTACATACCTCACGAAGAAATTTAGAACCGAAATAAAAAAGCCCAAGCCCGGAGATTTTTAATGGCCTCTTGAATATTTGGAACAGAAATTGCATAATCTGTAAATAATTATGTAATTAAAAACATTTAATTACATTTTGTGGAAGTACACATTTGCACAAAAATTGTCGCTTACAGTTTCATGAGTCTCGACATCAAAAGTAAGATTTGTCAATCTGTTCAAAAATGTCTCTGTTCTATTTGCCTAATATTAACAAAATTTTATTAACAGCTACGCGTATATTTAATAAAAATAAATTATATGTATATAGAGAAAATATTATATTTTCAAACAAATTTTGACATCTTTTAATAATATTATAATATCTTACCTAATAAAAGTTACTAAAAGGAGAGAAGAGAAAGCAAGAAAATTTTTTTATAAATATGTATGAAAACATATTAACTACTAGAGGAAAGGCCTCTATTATGAGACAAGATCCTAATATGAGATATTTTAAGCTAAAAGGCCTTATATAGGCCCCATCTTTTGATCCCACCATGTAAAAAACTCGCCATCTCATATTAGGATCCTGTCTCATAATAAGGGATCTTTTCTCTAATACATATAAATAATAAGCAAATTATATAATTTTATTGTTTGATGCATATATATTTTTGTAAATATATGAACCTTAGCGCAAACTCTCTCGCAGATGTAATTAAGGACAATCATTTTTATAGTGTTGATTAGGATCCAAAGATAAATACCCGAAGAATCTATCAGTTTTTCGTACGTGAAGTTGTTATGTAACATCATCATTGTGACATAACATTCATAAATAATTTGTACTGTGAAAACATGAAATGCAACTGCTTGCATCACCATTTGCGATCCAAATATCGTGTTTAATTCACGTGATATTGAACACAGTTTGAGATGAATATGCCTGCAAAATGTACGCGATAAATGGTAATTTTGGCTCATCACATAAAATGTACATACAATAAAGTATAATAGAGATACTGTATTTACTTTATATACGTACGCAGCTTTCAAACTTTCATTTACAAAGTCTATAAATTCTATTACAAGAATAAATTTTATAAAACTTTTGTTAAAGTACATTATATTTTTCTACTTAATTGTCTCTTTCTTAGAAAATAATTATATTTATCTATTTCGAACACATATGTATAATAATAATAAGTAATATTTTTTTCATATATCAATAAATCGATCCTTTAGTATAATTTTAATTTGTTACCATGATATACAGTTTGAGAACTGCTATAATATACATATAGGTATATACTTCCTGCTATTCTTACATTAAAATCCATATATCTTGTTTAGATGTTTCAGTGCCAGCCATGTGTCGGCGAATTAGGGGCAAAGTAGAAGTTGCCCACGCATATCTTACTTTTTGTTTTTTTTGCTCTTCTATCTCTTGAATATACTTGTTAACATGCTCAAATTGGGATCCTATATATCTGCATTAAATGCGATGCAAAATAATTAATTTACGGAATAAATTTATTGAATCTGTTTACATGATATGTGCAATTTATCATAATACTGTACTCTGTTAAAAAATAATATTAATTATATGCAAACGTTATTTCCAAACCTTAGCAGCGTTATGTACATTAAATCGTACAGCGAGTTGATATGAATAGAATGGTTTGCAACAGATGGTACACATATAGCCATTTTGGGGTAAGATTTAGGAATATGTCGACTGTACCACAAATAATCGTTTACATCTAATAAAAATATCGAGACGATCCAGCCAATGATTAACCATATAATTTGTACCCTCAATTTTGCATAACTCTTTGATATCCCAAGTTTCTCCAATGTGTTGTTTACAATATCTAGTTTGTCCAAACAACTTTTAAATTTCTGAAAGTATACAAATGGAGAAATATATATTTTAAGAACTATACAAATAACGAGACATACAGGTATAATTATAATATTATATTAAATATAATATTATTATATATTTATGATATTATAAAATTATACTATAAAATTTATGATATTATCAAACGATACAGCAAGATATATGTAAAAATATATTTAAATATTGATAATATTAGAATATTTTTTAAATACTTGCCATACATATTTTATATAATATTATTTAATATATTGTAAATTTATTTCTGGAAATGCTGCATTTATTATTCAATTTTCTTAAAATAGATTTGATTTACTTTTAAAGATAGTGTAGCGATAGATAGTCATACATAATATAACATAATAATATAATTTAATTTTTGAACGTTTCTTCTTTAATGTACATGTGTAAGAATGTGAGAAAGAGAATGAAATCGATACAACATTAGGCCGAATTAGCGTACCTTATTATGATAGAAATTGAATAACATATATAGTATTGCAAAAACCACGTTAGTGTAAGCAAACATAGGAAATTCAAGTTTGTTCCTCTGAAGAAATATTCTCGTTTTGAAGAAGATATAAATGTAAGACAACCATAATATCAGGATGTAGAAAATGGTGAGACAAAATCTCAGCTGATTTTGAGGATAGCCAAACACTCCAAATCCGCATAAGCACAACACGGTCAAAAGTGGTGATATAGCCATTTGAATATTCTTCATGGTGATTTTTTAGCGCGATTAACTCAAGAACTCTTACTTCGTGTCAGGATATTAGACGTCTGTCTTGTTATAAATGTGTTGTAATGTGAAATAACATGCACAAATTACATTTATACCATCATGATCGAAAAAATAATAATTTCTGTAATTTTAATAATTAGGTATGCTAGCACTTACGCAAATTAAAAAAATTGATCTGCTAGAAAAAGACTTGTTTACGAATCAAATAGGCATAGTAATTCAAATTCTAATAAAGTGAAAGAAGCGAAAATGATTAAAATTAATTTAAAAATTTTTAATATAACTATTGCGGATGCATATATACTTATATTTATCGAAGAAACATTTTAAAATTATACTTATACTATTTTTAAAATAAATAGCTCACATAATTTAATTATATAATTTTAAAGTAGTTTCTCTTTAATATACTATGAGAAATTATTGTATTTTTTATATATGCAAAATTATGTAAAATTTTCCTTAATGTAATACCTTAATGTAATACAAATTAAGCAGCATGTATATAGATATCACAGCACAAAATTTACTATAGCCGTCACAACTATAGGAAAGCTAATCTTACATTTTTAAAGAAATATCCATGTTTTAAAGGTGATGTAAGTATAAAGTAGCCATAATATTAGAATATAGAAGATGGTGAAACATAGTCTCGGCCAACCTTGAGGATATTTAAATATCCCATATGGCATATCTGAATAACCACAATGCGATTGAAAGCGATCGTATTATAGCACTTGAATATTCTTCATGGAAACTTTCTGCGAGATTCAACTAGGGATATCGCGTTGAGGTATTAAACGTCCGTCATAACTAGCACTTATGTAAATTAAAAGAAATCGATTTGTTAAAGAAAACATTACTTTTGCTAATAAAAAAAAAATAGAAAGCAATTTGCACTATAGTTGAGTGAAGACCGTGAAATGCAGATTAAATAATGACATAGTTTTTTTCAGTGTGGTATTATAGTTCTGTTTTATATTTCCTTATATTTAGAACAATTGGAATCCTTTTCAGAAAATAAAGACTACAAAATGAGCTGTTAATAGAAAAGTTTAAATAAAATTAAAACAAATTAAAACAGACAAGTTTATATTGAGCATGACAGATTTATATATATTTTATTTTTTATTACTTACAAAATACATATATGTTTTCTTAAAAACTTAGATGTGACAAATATGTGTTAGCGCATCTGCGTATTTCATTCTAATCAATGTAACCCATCTGTATTACAATCACCAAGACTGTCACAATTGACGTGAAGAACTGAAAAATATGCTTTAATTGTACTTATTGAAAACAATTTAGTTAAACTGCATAAATTGAAAAGAAGTTTTTGAATATGTAACATAACAACAAAAAATATAAAATACAAATAATAAAATAGAAAATGTTTTAAATATTATGTTGCTATTTAAATATTTATATAGTTTACAAAAGATTGAATATATTTGTATTTTATTGTATATTTATACTTTTACTAAATGTGGAACATACCCCGCGAATGAAATTATAACCAAAGTAGGAAAATCCCGAGCCAAATTTTATTTCCGTTTGTTTTACTTGTAGTATAAATTGTAAAGTCTAATTGAAATGAAATAATTAAATAAATGTTAAATACAAATTATTATATGTATAAGATAGTTAACATGAAAATTCTATATACGAAATTATATAATGTAGTAATTATGTATTTACCTGTTCACGTAAGTCTTCATCGAGATTGTCATTGGACAATTTGTAGAGATTTGCCATTGTCTTGTTTGCCTGAAATTACATTAATATAAATTTAAACTTGCAGCTACGTTAACAGTTTTACACAGAATAAGATCAAATAGCTTAAATGAAATCTATTTAACATAGCTTTCATTGTTGCAAAATAGTTACTTGTGCTTATCATACTGATTATAATTATAAACTAATGATTTTAGTCTACTATACCTTATCGTAGACAGTTTGACAGATATGATTTAATATGAGAATAATGACGCTATACATGATACCCCAAACATAAGCAAATATGTTGTCTATAACATGTCCAGATGATTTTGAAGTCTTGCTTATATACGTCGAATAAATTTCGAGACACAGTTCTAGAATAAACGCAAAGTAAGATGTCATTTGTACTGTCATTTGCACATTGAATACTTTGTTTAGCTCGCGTGATATGAGGCATATCTGTAGGTGGACGTGCCTGTAATTGAACCAAAATTGTTGTAATTAAATAAATCACAGAGGTACGTACGAAAAGTTCTAAGCGAAAAATGTTTTTAGCATATAAATCGATTCAAATTTTAATTACAATTTGATTTGCGTATCTTACACAATTGAAATTGAAATAATATATATATGCACACAATAATTTTTTTTAAATTACATTATAATCCACATATATCGCTTGCATTCTTTAGCTTCTGTTTTTCGCTGATTAACTATGATAAATATATATTTTTTTATACAATCTGCGTTGTCCTCTAACAAATCAGAATAGAGCACATGAATGTGCTTGCTGACTTGCTGGAATCTGGAACTTGTGTATCTGAATTTAATGGAGAAGAGATCTAACTATATATCTTATTGTTATATTAAAATTAAGACGTTATTATATATACATATTTTAATTGTATTAATTAGCAATGGAAGGTACACTAAATTAGAATTTTGTCTTTTACTAATTTTAATATACATATTTTATATTTATTGTATAGAATATAATTTTATTATATCTCCATTTTACAATGCATTCTTTACAATAACAACTTTAATTGACGAAATTTTATTTAAAATTATTAAAGAATCTCAAAGTATTTGAAAAAAATTTTTTTAATCTTTAAGCTTTTTAGAGATTGTAAATATATTGACGCACATTGCGTCGAGTAGCTTTACGAAATTTATATGTATATATGTATATACCGACCCCAGAATAGTTCCCCAAGTCAAAGCACTTAAAGTATTGACATGGAGTAAATAATTTCCCAGAAATGGAACACAGATACGACTGATACTGAAATGATCGTAATTCAGCCAAATACTGTCGACTGTATTCATGAAAAGAGACAATGCAATCCATCCGGATATCATTAGAATTATCCATTTACGTAACCGTTGATATTTCTTTGACGATCCCAACAATTCCAATAGTGTCGTCCACTATGGAAAGTTTGTGTAAGCACATTTTCAATTCCTTTAAAAAATCATATAGATCGATTACGTGACGTAAAAGGGGAATGATTAGAAGAAATTTATATTTTAATAAAAATTATTATTTAGATATATCTATATTATAGAAAATGTGATAAAGAAAGAAGTTATCAAAATGTAACTAGCATTTGAAATATAAGGTTTAAAAAAAGTGTATTGAAAATTAATTTAAGAAAGTAATAATATTCAAATATAAATATTAATTTTACCAAGCATTTTGTCTGCAATGAATAATAACAGCATTAAAATTGATCTGTTTAAAAGTTTTTTATAAATTCATCTTTGTCTGTAACTGTCAGAGATCAAGACTAATTTTTTTAATGAAGAAAATGGTTTAACGATTAAATAAAGATTAAAAATTTTATTACAAAAATTAAGAAAAGCTAGGGATTTGTGGTACATTTTAAGACTCTTACCTTATAACGAAACAAGCTAACAAGCATCGACACAATTGCGGAGATCATTATTATCATACTAGGCCAAGACGTGTATAAGAATAAAGTAGAAGAGATGTAGACTAGATAGTAGAAGAAATACGCAAAAAGACTCCATGTGGTCAAGAAATATAGACAAGTGAGATATGGCCTAGGTTGTCCAAGAGGATATTCGAACAAGCCCAAATTGCAGAACGAGCCGGTGATCAATAATGGTGCCAGCGCTGTCTGGACCGTTTTCGTCATAGTTTCCGGATCATTAATTATAAATTCTTGAATTGTATCTTGGTGCGCGAGACACAAACGCATTTCAATATTTTTTGCAAGAATTTCGAATACATGCAGTTTTACTTTCCTTTTCGTAGATCCTCTAGGAAACTTTGCGAGAATTATACTGTAAGATACACATTGGAATTGTCATTTGACCAGCGAGTATTGAGCGATAGAATAAACACATAGATAATCTAGATTAGATTGCTTTTTCCCCGCGTGCAAGTATTATTTATACGTATGTAGCAAGCAAGTGCATGTTATGCACACGGTTATAAACGAGTATCCTTGCGATATTGCGTCTTTATACCGAACTCAAGTGTATTTAATGAATACTCTTTATTTACATGACTTTTAACGACACGTGTCGACATGTGTCGACTTGAGTTAAAGCTGATAGCTTCGATAAAGCATTTTATATATAGAAGTTAATGCGCACAATGTTTTTCGTAAATTAAAGGTACGTAAAATTCCTTTTGTAATAATAATATGATTTATAAATGTAAATAAAAAGCTTGATTTATAATATTTTCAATATATGTTTTATGTGTGTAAAACTGTATGTATGTATGTGCACTTTTATAGCATTCAATTTTGTAAAGAAAGAAGTTTATATTTATATGTAATTTATCATAAACAGAATTTCTGATTTAGGTCTATTACTTCTCGCGTTTTATGTTTTAATTCTTTGTCAGTGTTAAAGTTTAATTAGTTATATGTAGATATATAGATATTAAATGGAAAATAAAAATCCACGAGCCCCCCCTTCCCCTTTTTCCGACTTGTATAGATTTGGGTTGTAATACAATGGAAAAAAAGATATTAAGATCATTATATTTAATCTTTCTATAATATTTGAGAATATGGAACAAATAAATAATATAATATTACTATTATTAAAATCGCAAAAGTGTGCTTCTAATATGAGAGACTCCGGGAAATTGCTAATAAAGTGCAAAATACATGATATTGCAATTAAAAAACTTTATTTAAGGTTTTTGAAAGACAAATGTAATGGAGAAGCATATTTGCAACAATCGTAAACCCACTTATACTCAATATTGTACCTAATCTTCCCCCTCCACCCTTCCCTCTCAAATCAAGGTCAGCACAGTCTTATAAATTCGTATAAACCTTCCCTTAACGTTAATATAGTATTTTCTCTTCTTTTATTACTATACAATAACTTTCATACTCCAGCAACCCAGGAGTACCCTCTACAATCTCTACAATTGAGCAACTCAACATATCCCGTATTTTCCTATTAATACGACCTTATACTCTATCGCTGCATGCAGAACTTATTGCCAAATATTTATTAATTATATAATAAACAAGGTTTAAAGACTCATATCCACGGCGTTTGACAACATCCAATTTTACAATTTCTTTCTCTGCAACGACTACACGCACGATCAAACAATGAATTTTCCACTAAATAGGTTTTACCCTAAGGGCAATAAGTTTATGGTAGAACCAACAGATAGGGCCTATTAGTTTAGCAGAAACCTCGCTGTCGCATATTAGGAGCCTATCTCATAATAGGGGACTTTCCTTAAAATATACTCAAATGAAACACAAGATATGCTTACATTTATAGCCATTCTGAAGGAAAGTTTTGTTTTAATTATTATCTTACTAATATTTCATAAGTCTCTAAGTATTGTTTAATCGGTATAAATATATTATATAAAATAATTTTGATATGATATTAAGCTTAATAAAGTATTTGATTCCTTACTTTCTTCTTATAGCAAATTATCAGCCATTTCAGGACCGATAATATATACTTCTATTTGCACCATGATAATCACAAACGTCACAATCGTTATGCAAAACTGAAAAAGAAACGTATTAATTAGCTGAGTTTAAAAACAGTAATTTATTGCAAAACTATAAGATAAATTTAAAAATAGAAACGTTTGCCATAGTACTGCGGTAGCAATAAAAAGATAATAGTTTTGATGGAAATAATCTTAAAAAAGTAATTTTCTGGATTTCTGTATTTTATGGTTTAAAACTTAAAAAATAAATTGGTAGAGACAGAGAGAGATAAATGTAAAGCAAACCTTTCGCAAGCACTCATTTCCAAGGTTGAAAAGATTCATTCCAGTTAATTTCAACGGATGATGCATTGCTTGAAAAGTAAATAACTGATAAATCTATAGATAAATAGTCATTATTTAAGTTTGATTTATTTGTTATATATTTATTTTTTGCTCATATTTATTTTATTTATTAAAATATATTCACCTCCTTCCGTGCATCAGCGTACTGACGGGTATTTGACGGTATTTGATAAATTATTTTGTTAATTTCATTTGCCTGAAACTCGGAATTTATTATTATTGAATATACACTTTTATCTTGTATTAAATGATTTTACCTTAATCATAACACTTTCACATATGTAATTTACAGCGTATACTCTTATTAATAATGCAAAAAACCATGAGCTGAAATTAAACCATACGTATGGTGATTGTAATATTTCCTTTGAAAACTCCTGCAGTAACATCATGCATATACCATAAGCCAATGACGTTATGAATATAAGGCACGTTGTCATTTCAAAAGTTATCTGTATTCCAAAGATGGAGTTTAATTCGCGAGCAATGCGACATAATTCTAAATAAAGATGCTTATAAAAAAATATAATTTTGTAATAAATAATGTAAATTTATTTTGTGAAAATTTGCGAAAAATAATTATCTTAATTAATTATTTTTTAAAATAAAGTTTAAACTTTTTTATTCAAATAGCACTAAGTCGATAATCTGGTCAATGCGTTACGATTTACATTGAAGTCCATAATATTCGCTTGTAATTAGTACATAAAGTGTGTCGATGAGCGACCATAGATTTTTTCCATGTACACATCAGATCATGATCTTGTCTCACTAATAAGCATCGCATATGCTCGTTTACTTTGTCAAATCTGATACAAATATACCTGTGCAAATAATATTTCTGAAATTATATAACTACATATATCACCGAATGTTAAAGTTTTTATTTAAATGCCATGTTTTTTTAATGTGTATATAATTTAAATCCTTTAAGGAATAATATTAAACCATCGAAAAATATATCATTTAAAAGATTTTGTTATGAATGCCGAAAATTACTATTTTAGTACTAATTATGTTTTATTAATTTACACACACACATACACACACACACACACACGTGTTGCAGTATTATACAAGTATTATACAAACCATAAAAAAAAGATAAATAGTGAATCCACGAATGCATTGATATTAATACAATGATTTAGTATATGAGCTAGAAATAATCCCCAGAAATTGTCTAAAGCTGTCCACAATAATGTAACAAAAAATTTAGAGAGAGACTATATGCAATCCACCCGATTACCACTAATTTTGAATATTTGTGTATTCTTTGATACATCATTGGAACGCCCAATTCTTCCAAAGATTTATCCACAGCAGAAAGCTTTTTCAAGCTTATTTTAAATTTCTAAAACAATAATAAGACGACAACTGAAAGACATACACATTTATAGTGACATGTAAAATTTAAGAAACTTAAGAAAACTAAGTTATTTAATAAAAAATATTAAATTATAAAAGATAAAAATTTTACTGTACTTACTGTACTGAAGACTTCAATGATATTAAATATAAATAATATGATATGATATTTAAATGTACACTTTATATAAATACAAGAAAGGGAAAATGTAATTGTACCTTTTGATGATAGAAACTCATGATCACAGATATAATAGTAGTAATTATGTTAATTGTCGCAATAATCCTATTTATGGTATTACGAAGTAATACTTTCCATGTAAAGAAAGTTATTGTGTAGTGAAGAAGATAAGCATAAGAAAACCAGACAGTTAAACGATATAAAATACTTAAGTATGTAATCCAGCGAATCCTTGGATTTGATTGTTTCATAGGATAGGCGCCTAAACCCATGATGAAACACGTAATCAAAAGAGGACGTGAAACTTGTTGAATAGTAACCACCATGATTACATACTAACGGTTCAAACTTATTTACAAGGCGCAATACGACTGTGCCAATTTGCAATTTGCAACAACCGACAGTAGATTCTCGTGATCGTAATATACATTTCTAAAATTATAGCACTCACGCAAATTAAAGCGATCAATCCTCTTTAATCAAAGAAATAATTCATTGTTAATGCAAGCCATCGTAGTAATGTTGCTAATTCATTTCCCGTGTGTTTTCTTGTATGAAGCAAGCACATTCAATATTCTCCTTGTAATGTTATCCTATATAATTTTTTATTATTATATGCTATATTGTATATGTGCATAATGAGATTAAAGAAAGTTAAAATAATGAATAATGTAGGTAATAATATTGTATTTTTACAGGATTCTCTTCTTTTGACATGAAATAATTTAATATAATTACAAAGAAAAAAACGAAAAGAAAGAGGAGATATATATTTCTGAAGTTTTATATTAAGTTACTTTCTATTTACTTTTATCTTTAATACAAAAGATAATATTTTTATAACTTAAAATAATTTTTTGTTAATGTGAGATATAAATAACATACAGGATAAAAGTTGAATATATCTACATATAAAGAATTACACAGCAGTAATTTAACTGTTTACATGATTTATCATTACATTACCATAAGAAAAGAAATCATAAAAAAAGAAAAGTTCTTAAAGATAAAAGATATACCTATCTATTATTCGATTATAGATTATTTAAAATTAATCTTATTTAGCGTATGTTTTGAAAACAAAATATACACATTTTATGTTGCGTATATTTTGTTCTCAGTAAAACAACACAATCAAATTTTAACAAAGTTTTTTAAAACTTATTTTAGTAATTTATAGAAAGATAAGAAAAGAAATGGAATCCCAATAAAAAATAATGCAAGAAATTTATTTTTTATAAATTTACAGCTTAAGGTATTTAAAATATTTTTGTTTTACAAACAATTATTATACTGTACTGTATGATTCTACGCTTATTAGGAAAGTCCTAGTTTGTTTAGTCTCTTTTACAAATTTATTTCCATTTTTGTTATATTAGGCAATTGTATTCTGATAATTATAAACGTTGTAATTGCAATGACGAACTGTAAGAAAACGCATGTAAATAAAATTTTTCCATCAATAAAAAGTTTTGATAATATAAACAAGACCATTGTACAGCTTTCTCATAATAATAATTTACAAAAATGAACATAATAATAAAAATGCTATATACGCAATATATTCAAACATGATGGGGTTTTCTAATTTGTAACATGATATATACAAATGTAATGAAATATTAAATATTAAATATAAATACCAACTTTTCTTAAGAGATTACTGCCGAAATAGAAGAGACCCAGTCCAGTGAATTTTAGCGGATGATGTATTATTTGCAGTGAAAACTGATAAATCTGCATACATATCGAATTGTTACTTATAAATTAAAATACTTTACAAAAAGGTGGCTTTTTATTATTAAAATCTCTTTACCTCATAACGAACATCAGCATATCGAAGAGAATCTGTCAATTGATGAATTATTTTTTCCATTTCATTAGCCTGAAATTGATAATTGATTTTATTATAAACACACACACACATACACATACACACACACGTGCCTGTACACATATGGCCACAAATATGTGGAATATTTACTTGGATATTTACCTTAGCGCTAATTTTCTCACAGACGTAATTTAAACTGAAAAGTTGAGCCAAATGTAGGGAAAACCAAAAAGACGTACCAAACCAAAAGATTGACATATACCGACTTTTTGTTTGTATTTGCATGTAAATGTAATTACACAGTCTTGCTACGTATATTAGATAGGCTGTCATTTCCATAGTCATTTGAGGTCCAAATATTGTATTTAAATCACGAGCGATTTGACATAATTCTAAGTGGAGATGCCTAAGAAAAAGAACAAAATTTATTTTTAACATTATTTTGTTATTTTTTAAAATAAATTGAATTTCTCTTAAATTTGGTATGTACTATATTTATTATTAAATCAGTTTTATTAATGATCTGTTTTAGCACATTGGTAAACCGATTTACATTGAGGTCCACAGAATGAGCTTGTAATCAGAACACATGATATATCGGCGAGTACTTGGTACAGTTTTTCTCCACAGATATCTCAATCCATATTCTTCTTTCATTATTAGATATCTCATGTGCTCGTTCACTTTATCAAATCTAGTGCCAATATACCTATATTACAAATCAAAAGTGTTTGTATAATTTCAGAATATACAAAGTTACTAATTATTAATGATAATTATTAAGACATACAGAAATATATTATATTTTGTTTTATTTATATCTGTAGAATTCGCAGCAAAATAATTTATAAGTCTGTGCAAGGCATTTATAATGTATTCTTCTGTAAACTATTTATACTAAAAAATTTATAAGTTTTCATTTTTTTAGTTATATTAAAAAAAAACATTATTTCTTAAAATGTGCATTATTTGAAGCACTCTTTCGCTTCTCGTCTTTCTCTTCCTTACTCTCTTTCTTTTATTATATAGATACAATAAATAATAAATAAAAAGTAGTATAATATAGTATTGATAAATAGATAAATTTAAAAAAATATATATTACATATAAATATTTAAAAAATTATACAAACCATAAAAGAGTCATAATTAATAACTCTATCAACATATTGGTATGGTGAAAATGATTTATTATGTTAGGTATAATCATACACCGATGATCCTGCACCGCATAGAGCCACCATATCATATCAAATACATTTGCCACGTAGCTACATACGAACCATCCAATTAAGATATTTTTTGCATATGCATGCAGTTTCTGATATATTTTTGGAGTGCCTAACTTTTCCAACGTATCGTCTACAGCGGTAAGTCTTTTCATAAATAATCTAAATTTCTGAACAGTATTAGGAAACAATTTAAAGCATTAGGTGACAGTCTTATCAAATGTATTTATTTTCTAAAACGTAATTAAGTAAACAATGTTACTTGAAGGAATATTATCTTTGCTATCAAATTATTTAATATTTTGACGATAAATTTTGGATAAACATATACCTTGTCTCGATATACAGTCATAACAATAGAAATAATGGTGGTGAGAACGCCAATTCGTACATGGACTGTATTAGAAATTGTGTGATACCATTTTCCTGCCTTAAGTGCGGTTATCACATAATAACAAAGACAACCGTAACTGGTCCACGCTGTCAGATTATAAAGAATATTTAAATAAAACTTTTTCGGGAAGTAGATACCTATGCCAAAAACACCACAAGTCAGAAGTAAGGGATGTACAGCCTGTTGTACGGTGGTTGCCATATAGTCATCACTCGCGGATCCTGCCGCAAACTAACTTCACTTACTATTCAGACACATTCCATCAATATATAGCTCACTTATCAAGGCGACATAATATGTCGTTCGATTAATCCATTAGCATAATTATTAATTTTTATAAATATACACAACGAGCTGATCGATTGCTAGCTATTTGCTATTAGTGACAATAATTGACAAACAATTTAATTTTTCTGCAGGTGCCAATTAAAATAGATATTTTCTTACTTGATATTAAAATTGTATGACAGATGAAGATTAGCCTGCGATACCATTTATTGAGTGGAACTTTTTAGGGAGTGAGTTTCTATAATCAATAATTAAATTTATTCACCATGTAAAAACAAAATTATATGTATACGCAATCAATCAATTAAAAGTAGGTTTTACAAAAGTCATTATTTCAAATTATGTTAGAAGTATATGTATAATTACTAGATATAAATTAATAGAATAAGTAACATATTATTATGTAGCTAATAATAATAAATTTCTATTATAAACAATATAATAAAAATAATATTATAATCATTATAATTCTTGTAGTCATGTAAGATAATTATTATAATTGATTACAGTAATTAGTTAAAATTTATTCTTAATATTTAGACTTACAATTATTAGAAATACAAATATTAAATAATAAGTTAGACAGATATCATAAAGAACTTTATAATGGTATATCTTTCTGTTTTTAGTTGTAACATGTTATATTACTTTTATCAGCAATTATTATTCGAGATATAGGGGACGTTTTTATTTGCAGCATAAAGACAACAGCAGTGAGAATCCAGACAAAGAACTGAAAGCAAATATCAAATATAAATGTTGCATGTTTAAAATTTTGTTGTTTAATAAGTTATATTTTTAGATATATGTAGATGTGAATTAAAGACTAACCTTACAAACAAACTCATAACCAAAATAAAATAGACCTAATCCACTAAACACCAATGGACGGAGTGATATTTGTAAAACAAACTGGAAAATCTATTACATGATAATGTGATTATTATCAAAAATATTTAAAAAAAATTTAGAATCGGAAATGTTTAAGAAAGTTATTTTACCTCTTCGCGTGCTTTGGTAAAACAGATGAGATTTGTTAATTTATGAATTATGTCCTTGGTCTTTTTTGCCTGAAATAATATAAAATTAATTATATATTGCTTAATATTTGTATTTTTCTTGATAATTGTACATATGCATTATCTATATATTTAAAAATTTGCAATTTAAAAAAAAATATAAGTTTTATAAAAAATGTTTATTTTTGCAATATTATTAACTATTTTTTTTACTTATAAACTATCATTTTTTACGTTAAAGTAAATAAATGTAACATTTTTGTAATTTATTATAATCTTTAGAAACAGTAAAGAACGTGTAAAATTTTTACTTGTAAAGCCTATATGTTCTCAAAACTATATATTTACTAATGATTCACTGGAAATCAGTTTACCTTTGCAGTAACGGTTTCGCAAAGGTGGTTAAATGATAGAACTTCCGTTAAACATATAGCAAACCATATGTCGCTACAAAGTAATAACTTTAGTCGAATTGAATCACCGTACATTTCTTTTAAGCATAACATTGTGTGATATTGAAAATAAAACATTGCGATTAAAACAGTGAAATAAGATAACATCTGTAGGGTCATATGTATTTCGAATAAGCCATGTATGTCGGAAGCTATCCTGCAAAGTTCCAAGTGGAGGTGCCTAAAAATATAATGTATTAATGGATAAAGGCATGCTACTGAGAAGTTGAAATATACAATGGATCTGTTGTTTCTAAATATTTATTATTTCTAAATTCTAAAATAAATGAAAGAATTTATATGCGTGCATCATTTACCTCTTATTTAAACGAAATAAGCATTATAAATTCAATTTATACAAGAAAACTTATTTTTTATGTTATTATATACTATTAATGTTTCTCATACAAGAATAAACGTTGTGAATATTATAAGTTTATAAATCAACAAGTTTAGTTAAACAGATAAAATATGCACATATAATCTATGTATATGCAACAAATTGTTACAAATTAACCATTAATTAAGAATATCATGATTATGATTATAACACAATATTTACTGAATTGTTCTTTTTTTAATAAAAAATTTTCAACTTCTCTGTGTGTTATCTTATTATATATCAATTTACATTGCGATCCATAATATACGCTTGCGATTTCTAGCATTGTGCATGTAAGGTCGAATAATAAGGGACTTCTTCCATGTGCATCTTAGCCCATATTCTTCAGTTTCTGACAATTCTTCAATGTAATGGTTTATTTTATCTAATCTAGTACCTATATATCTGTAATTTTAAAAGCATTAAAAATAAATAATTTATTGAATTCTTTTTTTCTGTGTATTAAAGTAAAAGTGTATAAATTAGCGGTTTTTTGTTTATATCTATAGTTTTATAAAAATAATAGTGCGCTATAAGTTTCTGAGTTTGTCCATTATGTTGAAGAATTTGTATCTAATGCGTAACAGCAAGTAAATGTGTATAAAAGGTGACATGAATAAGATATAATTCAATTAATATTAATTATATTATCTTAATTAATAACATTTTTAAATTACAAGAATTTTGTAATTTACTAAATTATATTAACAGACTTCAATAATAAGCTTATTAAATCTAGTAAATTCTCTTCTCTAAAATAATTTTAAGAAACAAAATATACAAACCTTAAAAGAAACATATACATAATATCTATAAGAATATTGATATGTAAAGGATAATTTTTAATGATAGGGATGAACATGGCACTTATATCATTATGTTTCTCTATAAACCATAAAGAATCGACCAACCATGTCATACACATCATTGTAAACCATGAAATAAATAAACGCATCATTGAGTTTCGTATTTTATGATATTCCTTAGGCGTTCCGAGCAGTTCTAATGTATTATCCACTAAGCTCAGTTTTCTTATACATATCTGGAATTTCTGCGAATAAAAAATAGTGATAAATAGTAGAGGTAATATATAAATGTTATGGATATCTCTCTGAAAGACATGCATATATGTATCATTTATATATTTAAAGATGTGTTTTATGCAATAAAGCAGTGACTTATAGCATACATTTTGTTAAAAGTTTATAGTAAATTACTAACTAATTAAATCTGTATGCATTAACAATTGAATTTATTATGTACATAATAGATCGATAATTTTGGCTTTTGCAAAAATCAATATTCTGAAACAGAATGATTCTTGAAAATACTAAATTTTATTTATAGCTATATGCAATGATCTTGCGTCTCGCAAAATATAAATTCATTTGGCTTCAAGTTTGATCAAAATGTTTCCAAATAGAGAGTAAGAATTTTTAGATAAAAATAAAGATAATTTTAGATTGGAAGATAGGTATATGTATTATTTGTTTTACTTTTAATATTATACTTATATAGGATATTACGCAACACATACAGTGAAAAAATGTACCTTATATCTTCGAAAATTAGTAGTTATGGATATTACCGTCACAGTCATATTTAATATTACTAAGAAAACTTGTAAACCGCCATTAATAATACTTCTCCGTGAAAAAAAGTTTGTCACATTATAAAACACATAAACGTAACCACTCCATATAGTTAACATGTAAAAAATACTTAAACAAACTCTTGGGTGATCGAAGGGATATCTGAAAACTCCGAAACCGAAGATACAAGAGATTAAGGAAATGGGTTGTAAAGCCTGTTCTAGAGTGTTGACCATGATCTCGCGATTTCATGCACGTACTGAAAGTCAGGACGTAATAAAAATGTCATATTCATCACGATGATGAGATGACACTTCATTACATTGTCACATTAGCATCGTTAAATCGTTAAACAGTAACGCAGATGTACACAGTTGAGATAATCGATCCTTGTGCAAAATATTACTTGTTATGCTTTAACTGCGTTTTATACTAATTAAATATATGTACGCATATATATGTATAAATACATGTACTATACTTAGAATGAAACACAATCGTGTCTCTTGATAACAATCAGAAAACTAGTATGATTTACAAAATCTGATTTGAATATGATTTAAACCCTTCAGTTAAAGAATTATATATGGAAACTACGAAAAATCTTGAATTTCTTTTTATTATTGAAAACAATTTTTAAATCATTTTTGTTATAAAGACAAAAATTACTATTTTAGTAAAAATTATATTTTTATAATATTATACATTATATATTAATTATTTTTATATGTATATACACATACGTGTAAAACAAACATTGTACAAACCATAAGAGGAAAGTAAAAAGTAAGTCCACAAACGTGTTGATATGATTACTGTGACTTGATATATGAATTAAAAGTAATAAAGAATTAATTTTCTTTAAAATTGCATACCAGAATATGTATACTATACCTACCTATACTTATTATGAAAGTGCTAATTTGCTTATTTTTTCTTAAAAATCCTTTGCTGTTTTTGGTATAATAGACATCTGTATTACGATGATCATAAATGTTGTAATTGCAACGATAAACTGGAAAAAAGTATAAATTAATTTTTTATATTGATAAGAACTAATAAGATAATCAAGACAAATTTAAATTAATTTTTACCACAAAAATAGACATAATAATAAAGACTATATATAAGATATTTAAAAAATTGATAGTCTTCTAATTTATAACATGATGTACGTAAAAGTAATGAAATATAAAATATAAAATATTAAATATATACCAACTTTTCGTAAAAGATTATTGCCAAAATAGAAGAGACCCAGTCCAGTAAATTTTAGCGGATGATGTATTATTTGCAATGAAAACTGATAAATCTGCATACACATCAAATTGTTATTTATAAATTAAAATAATTTACAAAGGTTACATCTTATTATTAAAATCTTTTTACCTCATGACGAACATCAGCATATCGAAGATTATCTGTCATATGATGAATTATTTTTTCCATTTCTTTAGCCTAAAATTGATAATTGATTTTATTATTATATAATTAAATATTATATGTATGACTCTATTAATAAATATATAATAATATATAAATAATTAATGAATATGTACATTATATATTTTTTGAAATGTTTTAACATATATTTGCAATAAACGTACACGCACATGTACATATACACTTTAATATATGTGGATATTTACCTTAGCAGTAACTTTCTCACATATATAATTTAAACTGAAAAAGCTGGCCAAATGCATGGCAAGATAGAGACACATACCAAACCAAACGAATGTCGAACGTACATATCGACCTTTCGTTTGTATATGCATGTAAATAAAATTACACACTCTTGCTACATACATTAGATAGGCTGCCATTTCCATAGTCATTTGCGGTCCAAATATTGTATTTAAATCACGAGCGATTTGACATAGTTCTAAGTGGAGATGCCTAACCAAAAAGAACAAAATTTATTTTTAAAATTATTTTGCTTATACTTTTTTTAATAAATCGAATTTTTTTCAAATTTGATATGTACTACATTCATTATTAAATCAATTCCATCAATGATTTATTTTAGCACATTGGCAAACCTATTTACATTGAGGTCCACAGAACAAGCTTGTAATCAGTACACATGATATATCTGCCAGTACTTGGTACAGTTTTTCTCCATAAATATCTTAATTTATATTCTTTTTTTATTATCAAATATCTCATGTGCTCGTTGACTTTATCAAATCCGGTGCCAATATACCTATATTACAAAGCAAAAGTGATTGTATAGTTTTAGAATATACAATGTTATTAAATATTAATGATAATTGTTAAGACATACAGAAATATACCTATTATATTTTATCAAATAGATTAAACTAAGTCGCCGCATTTACGGTCCGCGGTCCGCGCTAAATCTTTATGATCTAATTATTATATGTATAAATTTATTGTGTATTATACATATCTTTTCCAACATTAGTAAACTGTACGCCGACTAATTTTTTCAGACTTATAACACCCGTTGAATTGAAATTCTCTCCCTCTTGGTAATTAAATCGATTTGATTTAACTATCTAAATAACTGTAAATAATAATTTCTACTATTATTAACCGGTTATTGCGATAAATATTACCACATGCCTCAGTGGTCAAATTGGTACGACACCCTTCACGGAGTAAGGGAGGTTCCAGGTTTGAACGTTGGCTAAGGTAATATTTTTTGTAATAATTTCTTTACAGTTATTTAGATATAGTTAAATCAAATCGATTTAATTATCGGGAGGGAGGGAATTTCACTCCAACGGGAACTGTGTTATAAGTCTGACAAACCTAGTTGGCGCGCAGTTTACTAATGTTGGAAAAGATATGTGTAATACACAAAGAAAATATATAATAATTGGACTACCAAGATCCAGCGCGGACCGTAAATGGTGATTTAGTTTAATCTGTTTGATTGCATATCATAACGGTCGTATAATTCTCGTAATATTATATTTTGTTTTATTTATATTTATCTGTAGAAATATCTTGCAGCAAAGTAGTTTATAAATAAGTTTGTGCAAGACATTTATAATGAATTCTTCTGTAAATCATTTATACTAAAAGATTTATAAATTTTTATTTTTTAAAGAATGTTATATTTTTAGAGAAGAACATACTACCATTTCTTAAAATGTGCACTATTTGAATCACTCTTTCGTTGTATTTCTTTCCTGTCTCTCTTCCTTTTATTACAATACGATAAATTAAAAAAAAATATATATATTACACATAAATATTTCAAAAATTATACAAACCATAAAAAGGTCATCAGTAATAAATCCATCAATATATTGACATGATGAAGATGATTTGTAATGTGAGGTATAATCATACATCGATGATCCTTCATCGCATGGAACCACCATATCATATCAAATATATTCAACACGTAGCTACATACGAACCATCCAATTAAGACACTTTTTGCATATGCGCGTAGTTTTTGATACATCTTTGGAGTACCTAGCTTTTCCAACGTATCGTCTACAGCGGCAAGTCTTTTCATAAATAATCTAAATTTCTGAACAGTATTAAGAAACAATTTAAAGCATTAGGTGACAGTGTCGTCAAATATATTTATTTGCTATAACGTAACTAAACAATGTTACTTAAAGGAATATTATCTTTGCTATAAAATTATATAATATTTTGACAATAAATTTTGATAAACATATACCTTATCTCGATATACACTCATAACAATACAAATAATAGTAGTGAGACCGCTATGTATATGGACTATATTAGAAGTTGACAGAAACCAGTCTCCTGCTTTAAGTGCGGTTGTTACATAGTAACAAAGGCAACCATAACTAATCCATACTGTCAGGTTATAGAGAATATTTAAATAAAATTTCTTCGGCGAACAGATACCTATGCCGAAAACACCACAAGTCAGAAGTAAGGGATGTACTCCCTGTTGTACTGTAGTTATCGTAGTCATCACTCTGGCAATTTCTGTTGCGAACTAATGTCCCTTGCTATTTGAACATGTTTTATCAATATATAGCTCATTTATGATGGTGACATAATAATGCGTCGTTAGATCAATATGGTATGCATTATTTAATTCTTTGATAAACATACAGAATGTGTCGATCGATGTTGCCAGACGGTATTAGTGACAATACTTGGCAAACTTTTAATTTTGAACAGTTACCATTTGAACCATTTTATTTTATATAACAATAGTATGACAGGTGAAGATTAAGCAACAGCACTTTTTACTGAGTGAATCTTTTTGAAGAGTAAGTCTCTATAATTAAGAAGTGCGTTTATTTTTTATGTAAAAATTAGATTTTAATTATTATACGAGGTCTGTTCAAAAATTTTTTATACTTTGTCTTTATAAGTTTTTCCGTATCTTCCATATTTTTCGAGATATTATTTGCCTGGGGCATTTGAAATGGTTCACTATATATTTGAATACTAATTGAATTTTGATTTTATAGCATATTTTACTTTAACTGTGACGTTTTCGCAGATATAGTTTACAATATAGAGTCTTATAAAAAGTATAACCCCTAATATGACATTAAACCAATCCTCATTTATTATCTATCTAATTGGTATAATTATAAACAGTAATCTTTATATATATTCTTGCGATGCTAGAGTCTTGTGATGTTTCTGAATTGATTACTCCGTTTTGAAGACAAGTGTTTAAACTTTTAACATTTGTATCGGATAATCAGGATCGTTGTAATTGTCATGCAGCACTGAAAAACGATACACTAATTAATTTTTACGACATACATAAATTGCATTTTATTGGAATGTAAGATAAGTTAAAAATTAACAGTACACACACATACATACACATCGTATGTGATAACTAGTAATAACATTTTTTATTGATAATTTTAAAAGAAATTTTCTGAATATCTGTAATTTCTGTAATACAAAACACGATGTAGGAATAAAATAAAAAAGAATAAATTTAATAATAAACCTTCCGAAGAAATTGATTGCCAAAGTAGAAAAGACCCATTCCGAAGAACTTCAGCGGACGATGCATTCTTTGCAAAATAAGCTGATGTATTTACAAATTGTTATTTAAAATTTTAAATAATTGGTTTTATCTCCATTTTTTCTGCTGTTAGAATTGTTTTACCTCTTTCCTAATATCAGAATATCGAAGAGCATTTGTCAATTGATGAACTACATTGTCAATTTTATTAGTCTGTTTAAAATTTATTATTATTATTACATTACATTATTTTATTGAGGACACCTTACCTTAGCACTGACATTCTCACAAATGCAATTTATGACACAGAGTTTTGTCACAAATATAGCGGTCCATGATGATATATGATACCATGCGATTATTGGTATTTCCGTCCGATCTTTCCGCATTAGCATTCCATATAAATAATAACAAGATGATGTTAAGAATAATAGGTAAGACGCAATTTCGAAAGTCATTTGCGTTCCAAATATCAAATTCAATTCGCGTGCAATGCGACATAATTCTAAATGGAGATGCCTGAAAGGATAGATTTCGTTACTAGACGATATAGAAATTGTGAGAATTGATGAAAAGTATTATAGTTTTAATAATTTATTGTTAATTTTTTTATTCTTATATTAGCACTGATTAATATTTTATGCAAATATATATGTGTACCGATTTACATTAAGCTCCATAATATTTGTTTGTAACTGTCAGCATATAAAGTGTACCGATAACTATTATATTTCTATGATGAGAAATATGTCCAAGGAGAGACTATTCAATTATTATAATCTATAGGATTAATTATTAGATAAAACCATCAGATATTGATACGTATATTTTTTATATAAATATTGAACACAAAATTATACCTTGTCATAATATACACTAAAGATCACAGATGTAATTGTGGTAATAATGTTAATCTCCATAACAATGATAGTAATGGTAGCCCGACATAAAGCTCTCAGTGATAGAGAGCTCACCATATAATACAAAAGATAGCCATAAACAAACCATACTATTGAAGAATATAAAAATACTTAAATATACAACCCAGCCATCCCTTGGTTTTAGTTCTTTCGAGGGATAGACACCTAAACCGATAATGAAGCACGTAATGAAAAGAGGTCGAAAAGCTTGTTGGATCGCAATCTTCATAGTCATCGCTATTGCAAAGCAACACTGAGTGTCTGTTTAAACTTATTTCTCGGATGCATCGCAATTACATTGATTGGCAATGGTAGTGTTAAATTCCTTTATAATGGCGATATGTGTTCGTTGTAGCACTTATGCGTATTAAAATAATCGATCCACTCTGATGAATGAGTAGCATGACTCATGTGTTGAGAACCAATCATTAAAATGATATGACATTGATTAACATTTTTTATGCAACACGTTATACATATTTGCCTATTTATTAAGAATTCGAGATATAGGAAAAATATAAATATCACCTATTTGCACCATAAAGAGAACAACGGTGACAATCCAGGCGAAGAACTGGAAGAAAATATCAAACAAAAATATCACTCTGTCTGAAATTTTATAACTTTGTTTAAGCTAAGTTTCTACCTAAAGCTATATGAATGATATTAAAGACTAACCTTACGAATAAAATCGTAGCCAAAGTAAAACAGACCCAATCCGCTAAACTTTAATGGTCAAAGTAACATTTGCAAAACAAATTGGGAAATCTATATTATATAATAAAGCAATTTTTATTCAAATATTCCTAAATAAAGATTGTTTAGAATTGAGAGATGGTGATATAAAAGACTATATCTCATCACCTCTTCGCGTACCTCGGCAAAACCGACAATATTTGTCAATTTATTGACAACGTTTTTGGTCTTTCGCGCCTGAAACATATATAATAGAATTAATTATATTGATTTACATCAATATATAATAATACACTGTATTGCTTTTAATAATAATTGAGTTAATTTTTTCTATAAAGAAATTTTTAAATCTTTTACGACTGAAAAAGTTTATCTTTGTAACATTAAAATTTACTTTGCTGCGATTATTACTCATATTTTTTCATTTTTTAAAAAGATCGAAGATTATGTCATGTAACTTTTTTACTTGTAAATATAATTTTGTTAATTTACTGACAATATTTACCTTAACGCTAACACTTTCGCATATATGATTCAATGATATAAGTTTCATTAAAAATATGATAAACCACATGTTGATAGAAAGCAATATTTTTAGTATTATATCATCTTCGTACATTTCTTTCAGGTGTAACATTATGTAGTATTGAAAATAAAACAATCCACTTAAGACAACGAAATAGGATATTATTTGCAAAGTCATTTGCATTTCAAAGAAGCCATTTATATCGCGAGCTATTCGACAAAGTTCCAAATGTAGATGCCTAGAAATTTACATAAATAACAAATAAATTTTATGAAGAAACATTAAAAAAATTGAGGCTAAATGATCCCAGGAGTATGTTGCTCACGTTGCTTTTTTAGTGTTAATCTTGAGTGGAACAAGAATTTGTGAAATGATTCTTTTAGAACACAGATACTCTTCCCCGAGTTTCATTAAAATTGGAATATTATACAGTTAAGAAATAGAAAAAAGGAATGAAGAAGCAAAATTAATTTAGTAATAGCAAAAATAAATTTTCAAGTTTTTTGAAATTTTGCATGGATATTCTCCATCGTCAATGAATGAATTTTAACACAGAAACATTATAAGAGACATCATGAGACATTATAATATAATAATTGAATCAAATATCTACATTTAATTAATAAAATTATTTTTTGTAATTTTTTGTGTTACATTTAAAGTGTATCAATTTACATTACGGTAAATAATATACGTTTGCGACTCTCAGCACTTCGGACAATGTGGCTATTAACGACAAGAGACTTTTTCCATTTGTATCTTAGTCCACAGTTTTCTGTTTCTGATAGTTGTACAATATAATTATTTATTTTATCCAGAATAGAACCGATATGTCTGCAATTTAAAATATATTTAGAAAACAGTAATTAAGTTTGTGTATATTAAAGTAAAGACAAGTAGATAACGGAAAAAATGAAGGTTCTTAATTATTTCCTTCTTCTGTTTAGAATTACAAAATTTTATAGAAATTTTATAGAAAGTGCATTTCAAATTCCTGAATCCGTATACTTTTACTAAAAAATATTGTTGTTAAATAATTGCAGCAAAGTAAGATTTGCGAACCTTAGAAAAAGCATAAACATTATATCTATAATGGTATTAATAAACTATAATCCATAACGATAGAGACCATCATGGCCTTTGTTTCATTAAATATGTTTATGCACATTAAAGAATCAAAAGTCCATGATGCGCAAGCCGTGAGAAACCATGTAATCAAGGCATGTTTTATCAAATTTCTCAATTTATGATATTCTTTAGGCATTCCGAGTTTTTCCAATGTATCGTTCACAAGATCGAGTTTTCTTATACATGTGCGGAATTTCTGAGCAGCAAGAGAAAATATAGAATTATGACAATATCTCTCTCTCTCAAATACCAATAACGATACCAATGTGTAAGGCAGTGTGTGTATGATAAAAATTCTATCAAGATTTTATTGAGTTATCAGACAGAAGATATATTGAAAGCAACATTTATTGACTACAAAAGCTTTGGTAAAAATTAATTAATGTATAGAAAATATAATTCAATGGTACAAAACTTTATTTTATCACATTTTCAAATAAGTAATGATGAAGTTACTTAGTTCTAAAGTGAAAAGTGACATATTGTTCGTTATTTATTTTGTTTGAGATATCACACTAATAAAACGATAAAAATATATAAAGAAATTATACCTCGTGTTCGCGAACAATGATAATTATAGATATTATTATCACAAATAAATTTATTATTTTCATAAGGAAACCGGGAAAACTATTAGAAATTGTCAGAGAATATTGAATTGTTACATAATATACCGCACAGGCATAAACACTCCACACAGTTAATATGTAGAAAACGCTCAAGCAATATCTCGGCTTGTCTAGCGGATATCTAAGAATTCCACAACCGAAAATAAAAGTGGCTAAGAAAAGGGGATTCAAAGCCTTTTCTATGGTATCAACCATGATCTGATCAAAACTCTTCAAATTCCACGTACTAACTATTAAAATTGTACAGTTGAAAAGTTCGTACAGTGCAAACGTTATATTCATCACGAAAATGGAATGGTATTTGATTATATCGTCGAATACCTGTTATAATTATTAAGCAATAATTATTCAGCAATACTGTAGTTGATACAATCGATCCTTATATGAATTATTGTTAGGGATATCGCAAATTCTCGTACTCAAAGTCGATGTCCCTATCGATATATCGGGGCGCCATCAAGCGTTACCGACTGCGTTGTCGGGTTTACTATCTACCTTTTATTGTGATCCATGTTCTTCTCAATAGTCTGTCCGTTCTGTTTGGTTATCTCTCTACTCTCGATCATCGCGAACGCGGAGGCAAATTACTTTGTATCGAATCGTTTCGTTCATTCATTTTATGTTAAACGTATTCTTCCAATAAACACAAGAAATACATTCGGCTTTACATCCGTCTCGTTTTCTCGGTCGTTACCTATCCCTGCATAGCTCGAACAGGTTATGGGCCCAGAGCCGCAACGACAAAGTGAAGAAATACTTTTTCATATCTAAATTCGCTGAATCCACGCGAGAGTTTCTTTGTTCTTTCCGGGCGTGATACGTCGTGAACGCGATATATCGACCGTGACGCGTCATAAGTAAATCATCGTCGTTAAAGTGCGTTCCGCGAATAAATCGACGATGGCACAGACAAATACAATTAACTCTACGCGATTAGAAACGCTAACCAAGGACAATTACGATACTTGGGTGATACAAGTGGAAGCATTACTCGTTAAGAACGATAACTGGGGCTACGTGAGTGGCGAGAGGCCATGCCCGAAATCTCGTGGCGATGCCGACGACGCAGCAACTCGAGCAGCCATCGCAGCGTGGGAGAACGAGGATCGCAAGGCAAAATCTGACTTAATCCTAGCTATAAATCCCTCTGAGTTGAAGCAGGTACGTGGTTGTAAAACGTCCAAAGATGTGTGGGATAAATTAAAATCCATATACGACTCGAAAGGTCCCGCGCGCAAAGCAACGTTACTCAAACGCCTTATTCAAACAAAAATGTCGGAAGGCGGGGACGTTAAGACACACATCGCTCAATTTTTCGATGCCGTCGATAAGCTAGAATCCATGGATGTTCAGATCAACGGAGATCTTCTCTCGATCATGCTTCTCTATAGCCTACCTAGCAGTTTCGAGAACTTTAGATGCGCGATAGAATCTCGCGACGCGCTGCCAAACGCTGAGCAATTAAAAATAAAAATCGTAGAGGAATACGAAGCGCGAAATCAAGTCACCGTCAACGAATCAGGCGCGATGCTCGCTCACGGCAGGCGCAACCCGAATTCGAAATCCGGCAAGAATAACGCATCGACGTCACATAACGATAAGAACGCGAAAGCACCTTTTCGTCCTAAATACAAATGCTCTTTCTGTAAGATTACCGGCCACAAATATGCTGACTGCCGTAAAAGGAAGACGCAAGAAGCCGAAAAAGCAAACAATACGGAAGCGGAAAGTTTCTTCGCGGAAGTCGCTCAGTATTCGTCATCCGAGCCCGCCAAGGGCGTAGGCGCAAGTCAATGGTGTCTCGACAGCGGGTGCACGTCTCATCTATGCAAAGACGCTCGAATGCTGACAAACTCGATGTCCACACAAAGCGACATCAGGTTAGCCAACAACGCAACAAGTACGGTGGATGCAAAAGGGAACGTAGAACTTCTCACGAGAGTTAATAATAAAACTAAAAGGATTCGACTGGAAAATACCCTGCATGTTCCAGATCTGAGAACCAACCTATTATCTGTAGCCAAGATTGTGGACAAAGGCTATCAAGTCGTATTCGGCTCAAACCAAGCATCCGTAAAGGACATCAAAGGAAATATTAAGCTCACCGCTGAACGTCAAGGTGACTTATATATTCTGAAAGGATCCGGCGAACAAGCTAATACAGTCTCGCAGAAGAAATACTCTGATACCGAAATCTGGCATCAACGCCTCGGCCATCTTAACTTAAGAGACTTACTACTAATGTCGAAAACTCAAGCAGCATCCGGATTCAAGCTGAAGGATAACTCCAAAGTTTCGAACTGCGAAATATGCAATCACACAGAAACTAACAAGTTTTCCATTCTCATCTCGAGCTAACAGATCACAGCACCGCCTCGACATCATTTATTCTGATCTCTGCGGACCAATGCGAGTAAATTCAACGGGAGGCGCGCGCTACTTCATGACGCTCATCGACGATCATACAAGATGGTGTCAAGTCTACTTTCTGAAGAGTAAGGATGAAGCAACAAGCAAATTCATCGAATTCAAGAACTTCGTCGAAAATCAGACAGGTCTCAAGTTGAAGGCTTTTCATTCGGACAACGGAAAGGAGTTTTGCAACTCCGCCATGGATCGTATATTGAAGGATTCCGGAATTCAACGACGCCTAACCATTCCGCATACTCCTGAGCAAAACGGGGTAGCCGAGCGGAAAAACAGAACGCTGATTGAAACCGCTCGTTGCCTGCTGGCACAATCCGGACTCCCGACACAATTTTGGGCAGAAGCTATCAACACTGCGAATTACATACGGAATCGTTGCATCACTAAGAGTTTGGATGGATGTACTCCTTACGAACAATGGAAAGGCGAGAAGCCCGACATAAGTCATCTTAGATCATTCGGATGTAAGGTACACGTTCTAAATAAGAATCCGAATAAGGGAAAATTCGAGCCCAGAACCGTCGAAGGCATTTTCGTCGGTTATGCTGACACTTCCAAGGGTTACCGCATCTGGATCCCGAAGGACCGAAAAGTCATTGTCGCAAGGGATGTGAAATTCCTGGATGGATTCGACACGAATAACACTTACGAAGACTTCATAAGTAATGAAACGACAAATGGTCGGACGAAGCTTCTCGATGAAGATGATGACTCACTTCAAAACCTAGGGATAGATATCGCAAACAATGATGAAATGATCCATCGTCGAGCACCCGAAGATCCAGCAGATGCTGATATCACGGCTGAAGATGAAGACGAGGATGACGATCCGCTACCATCTGCAAATGAAGATGACCACTTCAACGAAGATCAACCGCTTGTACGAGGTCCTGGACGTCCACGGAAGATTCGTACCGGGAAACCTGGTCGACCAGCTAAGCAGTACCACATGAAAGGACCGGTTTTGCAACAGAGTCGGCCCGCGACCGTTGAGGAAAATCCCGAAGAAGAGAATATGGCCGAAGATCTGGAGTGGTTCGACGCGCAGTTTGCCATGGCCGCTTCTGAAATATCTCTTTCTCAGGCTGTTTCAGGTCCAGACGGTAATGAATGGCGAGACGCTGTGTATGCCGAGATTAAGTCTCTCGTAAGCAACGACACCTGGACACTCGTTGACAGACCCAATGGCGAAAAGGTGATAGGCTGCCGAACCGTGCTGAGGAACAAATACAAGGCGAACGGAGAGCTGGAACGAAGGAAGGCCCGCGTAGTTGCAAGGGGATTCTCACAACGTCCTGGCGTAGATTTCCACGATACATTCGCCCCGGTTGCAAGACTCAGTTCGTTGAGGGCGCTCATGGCTGCGTCCGTAGAGCAAGGCATGCGGATCTCACAAATTGACATCACTACTGCCTATCTAAATGGCATAATGGACATGTTAGTATACATGGAGATGCCGGAGATGCTGCAGGAGATGCTTGAGAGGATCATTGCGACCGAATCTAACGCTGTTCTGATCGAGAAGGCTAAAAAGATGTTGTATGCGCTCAAGAAGGGTAACAAGGTATGCAAGCTCGAGAAGGCAATATACGGCCTTCGTCAGGCAGACCGTCGATGGTACGAACGACTGGACGAAGCTCTCAAGAAACTTGGACTGACTCCAACCCATGCCGACCAGTGCGTGTACTACGACAAGGAGAAACGAACGCTGGTATTGGTCTACGTAGACGATATTATCATAGCTTCTCGCGATGAAACCCGCATCATTCACTTGAAAGAAGAACTGGCCAAGGTCTTCGTAATCAAGGATCTTGGATACCCAAAATATTGTCTCGGGATTGAAATATCTCGGATCAAGGACGGGATACATCTATCTCAAGCTGGATACATCCGTGACGTTCTAGACAAATTTGGCATGACCGATTGTAAGCCAGTGAAGACACCTCTGGATGCTAGTGTCAAGCTGCATGGTGCTGTCAAAGACACGGACGTAGACGAATCAAAACTACCCTATCGCGAACTCCTAGGTTCGCTGATGTACCTGGCACAGGGAACTCGCCCTGATATTGCTCACGCAGTAAGCGCACTAAGCCAATGGTGCACCTCTTTTAAACGAGTCCACTGGACATCTGCCAAGAGGGTACTCAGATACCTCAAAGGCACCATCAACCACGGATTGTACTACACGAAATGTGGAAAGGCCCTTATCGGATATACGGATGCTGATTGGGGCAACTGCGGCCTGGATCGCAGGTCGTACACTGGATCTGTGTTCCTACTAGCCAACGCTGCTATATCGTGGGAGTCGCGAAAGCAAAGAACCGTGGCTCTCTCATCCACTGAAGCGGAGTATACCGCCCTTAGCGATGCTGCAAGGGAAGCCATTTATTTATCTAAACTTCTTTCAGAGATTGGGTTACCATCACTCGGGAAGGTAACACTTCATAACGACAACCAAGGCGCTGCGAAGCTGGCTGTCAACCCGGTCTTCCATTCCAGGTCAAAACACATTGACATTAGATGTCATTTTATTAGACAGGCCCTGACGGATCACCGGATCAACCTCGTCTATACACCCACGGAGGACATGATCGCCGACGTTCTTACCAAGGCACTACCGAGCAGCAAACATACGTTCTGCACCAATGGACTTGGGATGAAAGACATCGCAGCCTCACGCACTCAAATTTGAGAGAGGGTGTTAGGGATATCGCAAATTCTCGTACTCAAAGTCGATGTCCCTATCGATATATCGGGGCGCCATCAAGCGTTACCGACTGCGTTGTCGGGTTTACTATCTACCTTTTATTGTGATCCATGTTCTTCTCAATAGTCTGTCCGTTCTGTTTGGTTATCTCTCTACTCTCGATCATCGCGAACGCGGAGGCAAATTACTTTGTATCGAATCGTTTCGTTCATTCATTTTATGTTAAACGTATTCTTCCAATAAACACAAGAGATACATTCGGCTTTACATCCGTCTCGTTTTCTCGGTCGTTACCTATCCCTGCATAGCTCGAACAATTATTTGCACTTTAAAACACAGAGAGCACTTAGCTACTTCCTATGCACATATACACGAATATATGTACACATTTGAAGTATAAATAAAAATGTATTTATATATATATATCCATTTATATACATTTAAATAAACATAACATTTAAATAAACTAAATTTATTTTTTTTATAACAATGTATATAATTATATTTTTTGGATAGGAAATGAAACAATGAAATAGAGTTCTTATGGAATTTCATGATATTATTTAATTACTATTATATTAGTACATTAAGTGAGTGATATTTAAACAATTACGAAGAACAATT
>JASTWP010000871.1:87500-104309 GCA_030770255.1 Temnothorax ravouxi
ATGTTAGTTTATATAATGCAATTTTTCTACGTGCCGACATACTTTATGGTATATGTATATTATGATTAACAGGTAACAAGTCTGACGATAATGACACAAGTAATATGTTTTAATTGTATAACACTAAATCTATAACAATGTAATAATATAATAGCAAGAAGAGAGAAGAGAGATGAAAAAAACAAGATCATTTTTAAACTTTTTGAAAAAAATTATATTAAATTTTTACAATACAAAAGTTATATCATATAAATTTGAATATATGATATATTATATAAAATATATCAAATATTTTGAATATATGAAATATATTAAATTTATATTAAATTTATATCATGTTTATATTAAAATTAAAATGTAAAAATTTATATTTGGTACGTTAAGTTATAAAATATAGTTACAATTATTATTATTATTGCAAGTTTATACTAATTATGTATTTAAATTCATTTGCCTGCTGCATATTGTAATTGCGTCGAGTTGCAGCTGCAGATCGTAATCGTAACATATATGTTTCTTTTAGCATTTACGCATATATTAAAAGGAATTAATATTTAAATATAAATTAATATTTATGAGAACTATATTTTAATTAAATTCAATCTATTTTAATTGTGTCCAATATTATGTACACATATAATAAATTTGCTTAAATTATATAGGGGGAGTCCGGGAGACTCGACCATAGAGGAGAGTTGAACCACTTCAAATATCTCGTTCAAATTTTGAACAAAGAGCTCAATCCGAGCACGTGACAACATGACGCTAGGTAGTGCGTTTCGACTGTGAGTGAGAAACGCTATAAAACATTAACAAACGTGTTATAACGTGCTCGGATTGAGCTCTTTGTTCAAAATTTGAACGAGATATTTGAAGTGGTTCAACTCTCCTCTATGGTCGAGTCTCCCGGACTCCCCCTATCTATAGATATAGATATATAGATACATATATTGATGAATTATGAAAAATAATGTTAATAATAAAAAAATAACAGTTTTTAAATATTAATTTTATATATGTTACAAAATCTAGCATCAACTTTTAATATCAATTTTATTTGTAATATAATACGATAATGAAATTACATGGAAAGTGAAGAAACAGGAAAAGTGGAATATTTTTAAAATTAATAAGAGTATAGACATATATTTTATTGTTATCTACTTGCAATACATTTCTGCTAAACAGCGCAATATTTTATTAATGTGAATATAAAGTTTACTAAAACGCGAGAATTCGTTAAGGATTTTATAGTAGGATTCTTTCGATAAGTACTTTTGAGAAGTAAATAATTTGCAATTATGTTCACGTGTTATTGTTTAATTTTAATATTGTAAATAAAGTTTTAATTCTATTTTAATGTTACCATTGCCAAAGAAATAACATATTTTGAATTAGCCAGTTAGCACGCAGTAAGACTTAAAGAATTTGCGTAGTAATAAGAACAATTCACACACTATTCGCAAGATATTGACAGAATACATGCAGTTTTTTGAAAATATATTTTTGACTTACAAATAATAATTTTTGCGTGTTGTATTGTACTAATTAATATCTCTTTAGGGGATTTATGGGATATTATTTGTTTGATCATATTCTTAAAAGCCCATATATGTCTTAGACGCACCAGGCATTTGGATTACGATAATCATAAACATCAAAATTGTCATGAAGAACTGAAAGAAGTTGTGTTGATTAATTTTCAATGCGGGCATTACTTTCGATAAAAGATAAATAAAGATAATATTTTAGATTGATTCTTCGTATGTCGATTTATACTTCCAGTACGTCAAAAAATACTAACAAAACTTTATCTAAGCGGTGATAGCAAAATTTACTAACGTGTGTAACGTATGTTTTATCATTAAGTGCAACATATGGAAGATTTAATGAAGTAAATACAGAAACGAACTTTTCTTAAAAAGCTATTGCCAAATTGGAAGAGACCTAGTCCAGAGAATGTCAATGGGTGATGTATTATTTGTAGTGTAAACTGGTAAATCTGCACAGAATAATTGTTATTTTAGTTTTAACAATTTATTTCAATTGCCTCTTATTATTGGGAGAGAAAGTTACTTTACCTCGTCGCGAATATCGGCATATTGAAGAGAATCTGTTAATCGATGAATTATTGTATTCATTTCGTTAGACTAAAACAGATAATTTGCCATAAATATAATAAATGAGAATATGTGTATACTTTTATACATATATTTATACTATTAATTATGTATGGATTTACCTTCGCGCTAACACTCTCGCAAACACAATTTAAGCAGAAAACCCTGGCCACGTATAAAGACACCCAAATATAAATATCAATCCAATCCAGATATGATGATAATGATGATATGAATTTATCTGTTGTTATATGTATGAAAGTATAACGAAATAATCTTATCAAACATATCAAATAAGCTACCATTTCCATAGTCATCTGTATTTCAAACATTGTGTTTAATTTTCGAGCAAGTTGACACAATTCCAAATGAAGATGCCTATCGAAACATATAAATTATTGATAAAAGCATAGAAAAATATTAAATTGAAAAAAACTATTTTTTAAATTTAAGTAAATTATTTTATCTAAATCTCAAATTTTTGCCAAATCCTAAATGCAACATTTTCAGGTAATGCTAGATCAGACGAAAAAATATATATCAGTAATCTATCCAGGTACGTTTGTGTATTGATTTACATTGTCGTCCACAACACAGACTTGTAATTATTAATATTAATACACATGATACATCGACGAGTGGGTCGCACTGCCTTTCTCCATGTACATCTCACACTATATTTCTCATTCAATAGCAAACATCTCATGTGTTTATTTAATTTATCAAATCTGGTGCCAATGTACCTAAAAAAGAAAAATTGTACAATTCCAAAATTTATGAAGAATACGCTACAATTAAGTAGCTTCAAAAGCATATATTTTGCTATTTATATTATATTACAATATTATATTTGTAAGAATACTATATGAAACACTATTTTATTTTCCAAATTATATGTGGATTACATTTATCACTAAACTATCTTTATTAAGAAAGATTAAATCTCTGAAAAATATCATATGCTTTGCACTAACAACTTATTTTTAAAATATGTTTTAACTAAAACTAATTATACATATATAATTTAATAAGTAAAAGTATACAATATAGTTAAATATTTTAAATAATATACAAACCATAGATAAATTGTAAATATTAAATCCACAAACACGTTGGTGTGGCGAAAAAGGTTCGTGATATGAGGTATGATCATGCACCAATAACTCTTCATTGTGTGAAACCACCATATCATATCATTTATATTGATCAGTTGGGTACACACTAACCATCCAATTAATACCCTTTTTATACACACATGCAACTTTTGATATATTTTAGGAGTGCCTAATTCTTCCAACGTGTCATCTACAGCAGCAAGTTTTTTTATGAACATCTGAAATTTCTGGACAATATATTAAGAAAAAATACAATCTGTTTAATGTATATCGTATTTATGTAAAAATTATTTGGATGCTTATATACTTTTGTTTATAAAGAATTATAATAGATTAACCGGCTTTTACAGATTAGTATACGTAAGCGTTAAATATATAAGCATATGTACCTTATGTTGATATGAACTCATAATAATAAATATAATAACGATCAAATAGTTAAATCCATCATTAATTACAATAGAAGTTGATAGTAAGATTTTTTCCACTTTAAATTCGATCATTACATAATAAGAAAGGTAACTGTAAGCGCTCCACAATATCACACTGTAGAATATACTTAAATAAAGTTTCCCTGAAATGTGAACACCCAAACCGAGAATATGACAGATCAGGAACAAAGGACGTAAAGCTTGTTCTATGGTAGTCACCATACCTCTTGATTATCGAAGTTTCTATTGTAAACTGAAATTGTATGAAATTGTATATCTGTTGAACTTTATTTAGCCGACATAACTAGTTCATCAAGATGACTGAAGAATTTATAGATCAATACATTAGCGCTATATATTATTTAAATCCATAAACGTACCTAATGACATAGTTGATCTTGACCCTAATACTATTAATGCGAATAACAAAAACAAATAGTTTTTAGCTTATGGACATTGCTCAATTAAAATACACTGGTCAACAAAATTATCACAACACAGTAAATTTATATCAAAATTTTGCATATAACTCCAATATAAGCATAATTCCACAAAAAATTGTCGTAACTGAAAGCTCTTTTTTTATTCTACAGAATGAAGTCTGTATTTTAAAGAGCATTTGATAGATTTTGAATTTATCCTTTCCCCTTCTGCCGTCCGTACTTTTCAAGAATAAGTTATGTATCTAAAGATATTGCATAATTTTTGACGCACTTTATGACGGGATAAATTTTTTTTTACTAATGTCTTAATAACTATCATAAAACATAGACTTTTAATACAAATTAAAAAAAAGATGAGGTTTATACGATTTGTTCTTCATGGAGTTACGGCGTATTAAAGTTATCTATGCCCTAAGAAATATCTGATTATTCCGAAATCTAAAAAAAGTGAAATAGAACGCAAATAAATTGTGTTAACTTAAAAGAAATATGATTATTTAATTTTAATGTGTTTTAAACTTGTCTTTTTAAAAGATTACAATTTAAATTGTTACCATTTAGTCTGTTATATGAAAGTCAATTATAAAACGGTCAAAATTAAAAAATTTTAGCAATTAATTTTCTAAACATTGAATTAAATTACTGTATGTATATAAAGATTTTAATATATGTATATAAAAAACTTAAACTAAAATTGTTAATTAGACTTAATAATACTTTTTATTTGTAATGTGCTTATATTTGGAATATAAATTATCATATTGTAATAATGTATAGTATTTATTTGATTAGCTAATACACAACTGTGATAATGAACTAAACACGAATAATAGTGTCACGTTTCAATCGTAACATCAGATCTATAACAATGCAATAATATAGTAAAAAGGGAGAAGGTAGATGGAAGAAACAAACATTTATAATTTTTTAAAGAGTTGTAATTGAACTTTTATAAAGTTATATCGAACTTTGATATATAAAATATTAAAATTATAATAAATTGATATATTACACTTATAATGAATGTAAAATATAAAAATCTATAATATTTTAAGTTATAAAGATGTTGCCGTAATTATCATTATTGTAAGATTACACTATTTATTCAAATTTATTTGCTCGATGTGATAAACATATATTTATAAGAATGTTGATTGTTTTTATGCAATATTACATATAATATAAACCTGCATATAATTGCATATACATATATATTGGTAAACCAAGTCCACTTCTTGGCTATGCAGCTGAAGTTAACAATAAATATATATACATATAGATTGGTAAATCATGAAAGAAATAACGATAATAATAAAAATAATTGCAGTTCTTTAATAACAGTTTTTTTTATAATAATATAATAATACAATAGTACTAAAAGAAAAGAAACAGAAAAGAGGAATACTTTTCAAATTTACGAAAATATAAAGATTTGTTGCTTTCTACTTGTAATATTCTTTTGATGAATATTAAATTTTATTAAAGTAAAATATGAATGTATTAAAGTAAATTTATTGGATTTACAATATGTATTTTACTGTAAGATTTCTAAGATGGATAATGCTGAGAAGTAAACAATTTGCAATTATTTTCATGTGCATTATTGTTTAGTTTTTATATTGTTGTCAAAGAAACAATATATCTAAAATTATAAAATTAACAAATAATAAAACTTGAGAAATTTACGTACTCCAATAATAATACAACATTGCTATTTACATAAAATTTGCAAGGTATCAACAGAATAGTAAAATATATTTTTACTTGCAAGAAACAATCCTTGTGTGCTCAATTTTAGGGCATTACGTTATATTCTTTCGGGATATCAATTTGATCATTTCTTCTTAATAGATTACAGGTGCTTTAGATACGTTAAACTGGATTATGATGATTACGTACGTCATAATTGTCATAAAAGACTGAAAGAAGTCGTGTTAATAAAATTTTAATGGGAATACAAGTTTTGATAAAAAATAAATAAAGACAATATTTTCAGCTTTTGGGATGTTGATTTAACATATTTATCACAAAATAAAACTAGTATCTAATAAAAATGTATTCTAAGATGTAATAATAAAATTCATTGACATATATTATATAATTTAGTACATAAGAAAAAGAAGTACATAAGATTTAATAAAATAGATATAGAAACGAACTTTTCTTAAAAAGCCATTGCCAAAATAGAAGAGACCAAGTCCAGTGAATTTCAATGGATGATGTATTGTTTGTAATGTAAACTGGTAAATCTGCACAGAGTTATTGTTAATTTAATTTAAACAATTTATTTCAGTTGCCTATTATTATTGAAACTTATGTTACCTCGTCACGAATGTCAGCATACCGAAGAGGATCTGTTAGTTGATGAATTATTGTATTCATTTTATTAGACTAAGACAGATAATTTGCAATAAATAAATTAGACTATTAGGCTATTAAATGGCTTTGATTCTAATTTTATTGTTTATTGTTAATTTTATAAAATTAGAAATTATATATATATATATTCTATTCTATTATGTATGGATTTACCTTAGCGCTGACACTTTCATAAACATAATTTAAGCAAAAGAGCCTGGCCATATATAAAAACATCCAGAAACTGATGTCAATCCAATTCAGTGGGGACAACATAAACTTATCTTCTCTTATTATCTGTACTAAAATATAATACAGCAATATTGTTAGGCATATCAAATAAGTTACCATTTCCATAGTCGTCTGTATTTGAAACATTTCATTTAATTCGCGAGCCAGCTGACACAATTCCAAATGGAGATGCCTATGAAAACATATAAATTGTTAATAAGAACTCAAAAAAGTGGTGAATTGAGAAAAATTATTTTTTAAACTATATAAATTATATTATCTGAATAAATCCCCAAGTTCTACCAAAATTACATCATTTTCACACAATGCTAAATCAGGCTAAAATTAATGATATGTCGAAGTTTGTTTGTGTACTGATTTACATTGTGGTCCACAACACGAGTTTGAAATTCTTAATGCACATGATATGTCGACGAGTGGGCAGTGCAACTTTTCTCCATATATATTTTACATTATCTTCCAACAACAAACATCTCATATGTTCATTTAATTTGTCAAATCTAGTGCCAATATACCTGCAAAGAAAAAATTGTACAATTCTAAAATTTATGAATAACGAGTTCCAGATAATTTCAAAAGCATATTTTCTTGCGTATCTCATTCTACTTAAAGTTATAAAGTATCTACTATATTATATACTATTTTAGTTTTTAAATTATATAAATTATATGGATTATATTTAGTATAAAATTATAATTTTAAAATATTACTTTTTCTAAATAGTGTTATATTTTTTATAATATAATAATATTTTTTACAAAATATAAGATAATTAAAACATTAAGTATATGTGTACACACATTAATTAGGAAACATACTATATAATATTAATATAGAAATAATGTACACACCACAGATAAATTATAAATGCTAGATCCACAAGCATGTTGACGTGTTGATAATGGTTTATAATATAAGGTATAACCATGCACCACTGATTCTCCACTGTATGAGACCACCACATCATATCAATTATATTGGCTGTTTGGCTACACACTAGCCATCCAATTAATACCCCTTTTACACATATATGCAGTTTCCGATATATTTTAGGAGTGCCTAACTCTTCCAACGTATTGTCTATAGTATCAAGTCTTTTTATAAACATCCGCATTCTCTAGACAATATTAGATAAAAATACAATCTATATTTGTTGTAAATTATATTTATGTAAAAAATTTTAAATAATTGTATTTTTGTTATAAGAATTTATAATAGATTAATAGAGAGCCTTTTATAAATTGATATAACAATAAGTTGAATATATATGTGCATATATATACCTTGTGTTGATATGAACTCATAATAATAGATATAATGCTGACAAGAAAGTTCATTTGAAGAAAAAATATATTTAAACCTGATATAAACCATTTTTCTATTTTAAATCCTATCACTACATAATACCAAAGATAACTGTAAACGATCCATAATGTTACATTATAAAAAATATTTAAATAAGGTTTCTTCAGAGTATGAATGCCTAAACCGAGAATGTGAAAGATCAAAAACAGAGGATATAGAGCTTCTTCTATAGTAGTCACCATATTCACCACAATCGTAGTTTCTACCGTAAACTGACATCTGTTTGACTGTTTCGAGCCGATACATAATTCGTTAACAAAGCGATAGAATAATAAATAGATCAATGCATTAGCGTTATACATTAGTTAACTTTCCCCTATACGTATACACAATAATGTAGTACGTAGTTGATCTATGTCTCTTGACCATTAATGCTAATAATGATAAAATGTTTCTTACTTGCAAACATTCTTCAATTAAGATGATTAACTTTTGTATTAAAATTTTTACTAAAATTATATAAGCGATAAAGTAGTTATTTTAGAATAAACAACAAATTAATTTGTAAACATACATGACTCCATGATCAATATGCATTAATATTTCAAATAAAAGAAATCCTTTATTTCATATTAGATATTACTTAATATTTCATCAATAAGGTTATGATTTACAAATGCTAAAAGAGCTCTTGTTTAATAGAAATGGATGCATACAATTCATATATATATATATATATATATATATAATATAAATTAATGTGATAAATATATAATATGTATACATTAATCATATAAAAATAATAAATTAATTGTAATTATTCACACTTTATATAACTTTAAAAAATTATAATATTAAATAGAAATATTGAACATAAAATTAGAAAAGGAATGAAAAATTTCATAATTGCATATATGAGTCTTACTACTTGTTGTAATATGTTCTATTATCTTTCTTCATTTCGATCCATACAGGAATACAATTCATTTGCGCCATAAAAATAATAGTGGTGAGAGTCCAGATGAAGAACTAAAGGAAAATATTGTTTTTTTTATTTATTACATTCTTTTGATTAATATTATATTTTATTAAAGTAAAATTTTAATTTATTAGAGTTCGAAAATTTATTGGATTAACAGTATGGAATTTTCTGTAAGATTTTTTAGATGGATAAAGCTGAGAAGTAAATAATTTATTATTACATTTATTATTACTACACTAGCAAGCAATATACACGCATAAAATCGATGTAATTACAAATAATTATTTTGATGCACCCCTTTGAGATACTAAACTTAATATGAAGTGCAGGGTGAATTATTCTTTTTTAAGATGAATCTTCAGGCGTTCGACATTTGTATAACGATGATCAAAAACGTTGTAATTGTTACGCAGAACTAAGAAAAAATGTATAAATTTTGAATTAATTCTTATATTTGTAAAGATAGCATAATATATTTAAATATGATGTAAGATAAATGTAAGATAAACAATATAATGTATGTAAAAAAAAAAGTAGTAACTTAACTTTAATAACAACTTTAACAAGCTTAGAAGCATTTTTATGAATATCTCTAATGTACGTAAAATACAACACGTAAAAATAAAGTGTAACAGTAAAAATAGATGAAAAATAAACCTTTATCAAAAATTTGTTGCCAAAGGGGAAGAAACCCATTCCAGTAAACTCCAACGGATGATGCATTGTTTGCAAATTGAACTGATAAATCTATACATGAATAGTCATTCAACATAATTTGCTTTATTTACTTTTTGCTATTAAAATATTTTTTACCTCTTTCAAAACGTCAGCATATCGAAGAGTCAATTCATTTATTATTTTGTCAATTTTGTTAGCCTAAAATTTATATTTGATTTACATTGAATATATGTATATTCTCTCATATTAAAAATGCATTGTACATTTTTTTTTACCTTAACACTGACATTTTCACAAATGTAATTTATAATATACACTTTTCCTACAAACATAAACGTCCAGGAAATTACTCGAAACCATACGCTCACTGGTATTAGATTTCGATGTTTATGCGTTAGCAATTTGTATATGTAGAAGCACATTGATGTTCCAAATAATGGATAAGACGCTGTTTCGGCAGCCATCTGAATTCCAAACACCAGATTCCATTCGCGTGCAATGCGACATAGTTCTAAATGAAGATATCTGTCGACAAATCAAATTTTTATTACTGACAAACATAAAAATGACGAAAAGGAATTGTTTTCATAAATTATCAGTAATTGCTCCTTGTTATACCTAAATATTATTAAAATAATATTCTACAAAAATCTATATATATCTATCTATGTATTGACTTACATTGAGGTCCACAACACTCGCTTGTAATTATCAGTACTCAAGGTACATTGATGAACTGTAATTGTAGGTTTCTTCCATGTATTCCTTAGCCAATGCTCTTTTCTTACTAATAGATTTTGCATATGCTTTTTTACTTCATCAAACCTCGTGCCGATGTACCTGTCATCAAATAATATTTTGAATTGTAGCATCTATGACAGATCTAGTGACCATTTTTGGATAATGAGTTTTTAAAACTTGTATATATAATTCTTTATTTATGAAATTATAATAGATACCTATATATTAAAATTTACAAAATAGTATATATATATATATATATATATCATATATCACTTTTTACAATTAATTTTTAAATACTTTTAAATTAATTAAAAATTAATTTTTTGAATACTTTTACAAATGCTGAAAATTGTCATTCCTGTAATGATTGCATTTTATTAAATATTTTAAAAATTATGTAAATTGTTATCTTTAAAAATGGAAAATGTTTTGAATATATAATTAGTTTGCGTTAATTTGATAAACAAACAAGTACAAACCATAAGAAAGTGATAAACACTAAATCTACAAGTGCACCAGTATGAATACAATAATTATACATATGAGGTATAATAAATCTCCATGAAGTAGTTTTTTCTCTCAGCTGTAACACCCATGGTATAATAGATATGGTGTCGCCAAAATTCAGAGCAAAGCTGAACACAGTCCACCCAATTGCTATTCGCTTTGACAACATGTGCATTTTTCGATATGTTTTTGGACTACCTAATTCTTTCAAAGTATCATCCACTGTAGTAAGTCTCTCCATACACATTTGAATTCTCTAAAATAATATTGAAAAATAATATAAATTATGATGGTATATTTTTGTGATAAGATACGTTAATACATGTACGTTTATAGATTACTTAAAAACTATTGCTCAATAAAATCATTCAAATATCAATAAGAAGTGTTATATTGGCAGTTAATGTAAATATCAGGCATGCATAATTACTTTAACATTACAATATAATATAATTAGTGTAAATATAAAGATATAATTGGTAAAAAAGTTAAACACCATAATTATACCTTGTTGTAATATATAGTAAAAATCACAGATGTAATTGTCGCAATGATGTTGACTTCCAAAAGGATTAACGTAATGGTATGGGGAAATAATGCTTCCAATGAAAGAGAGATCACCATGCAGTACAAAAGATACCCATAAACAAACCACACTATCGCGGAATATAAAACGCTTAAATATACAATCCAAGATTTTGGACTATTTAATGCGGATAGACACATAAACCGATAATAAAACACGTAATAAAAACAGGTCGAAAGGCTTGTTGGACCGTAGTAGTCATGATCGTCACAACCGCGAATTAACACTGAGTGTAAACTTATTATTGTTAAATTTGTCATGTCATTTATTGGCAATTATATTATTACGTAATAATACTGTTTTTATCATAATCGCAATATATGCTCATCGAAGCACTTACGCAAATATGTTTGATAAAGAAGTTTGATCCGCTTTAATGAATGAAAAAAATGATTCGTCACTAAATGTGTGCTACAAAATTATTGAAACATTGACACTGATTAATTTCTTATGCGTTCCTCTATGCGAAGTAAACATATATTTAATATTATTTTTACTGTATTTTTCATGTATTGTCTTTTTACTTATTATGTATACTGCTATTGTATGTGTATATCACATTATTATATTAAATAATATTTACGTAAATTGTAAAAAATTCGCTATATTAAGATTATTGAATAACCTTAATACAATAAAATTTAAAGTATATTAAAACGTACTAAAAGTATATAGATATAAATTGACATTATATAATTGATTTATTTAATTGATTATACAAATTATATCTGTATAAAGAATGCGTTTTACCCTTTAATTTTATTAATATATTTTAAATGTAATAAAAATGTTTTCCGTTTTATATAGTGCCTCATTTAAAGATATTATTACGTGATTAGTGTCTGAAGCACAACAAGAAGAAGAAACTTACTGGTTGGTAGAATCATTAATTGTTTTTTTAAATTATTACTACATTGGCTCAAGCGATATACCTGCATATAATCGATGTGATTACAAATAATTATTTTGATGAGCTTTCTCTTTTGGGATACTAATCTTAATATAAAGTGCAGGGTGGATTATTCTTTATAGGGTAAATCAGGCGTCGACATTTGTATCACGATGGTCAAAAACGTTGCAATCGCTACGCAAAACTAAGAAAAAATATAAATTTTCAATTAATTTTTATTATTTGTAAAGCTAGCATTATATTTAAATATGCTGTAAGACTAAAATAAATGAAGCTAAATATATGTATAATGTATGTAAGATAAGCGTAATAACTTTAATAACAACTTTAACGATAAGCTTAGAAACAGTTTTATGAACTTCTCTAATGTATGTAAAATATAACATGCAAAAATAAAGTAACAGTAAAAATAGATGAAAAATGAACCTTTATGAGGAATTTGTTACCAAAGGGGAAGAAACCCATTCCAGTAAACTTCAACGAATGATGCATTGTTTGCAAATTGAACTGATAAATCTGTACGTGAATAGTCATTTAACATAATTTGGTTTATTTACTTTTGCTATTAAAATCTTTTTTACCTCTTTTAAAACATCAGCATACCGAAGAGTCAATTTATTAATTATTTTGTCAACTTGGTTAGCCTAAAATTTATAATTGATTTATATTGAATATATATGTATATTCTTTTATATTGAAAGTGCATTGTACATTTTTTTTACCTTAACACAGACATTTTCACAAATGTAATTTATAGTATACACTTTTCCTACAAACATAAACATCCAGAAAGTTACTCGAAACCATACGCTGACTGGTATTAGTTCCCGATGCATTAACAATTTGTATAAGTAGAAGCATAATGATGTTCCAAGTAATGAAAAAGACGCTGTGTCGATAGTCATCTGAATTCCAAACACTAGATTCCATTCACGTGCAATGCGACATAGTTCTAAATGAAGATGTCTGTTCACAAATCAAATTTTTATTACTGACAAACATAAAAATGACGAAAAGAAATTGTTTTTATAAATTATCATTAATTGCTTCTTGTTATACTATTAAAATAATATTCTACAAAAATATATGTATATGTATCTAATTACATTGAGCTCCATAACACTCGCTTGTAATTATCAGTACCCAAGGTACGTTGATGAACAATTATTGTAGGTTTCTTCCTTGTATTCCTTAGTGAATGTTCTTTCTTTATCAATAGATTTTGCATATGCTGATTTACTTCATCAAACCTGGTGCCGATGTACCTGTTTTATAAATATTATTTCACTAAATAATATTTTGAATTGTATATAACCTCTATGTCAGATCTATTAGCCATTTTTGGATAATAAGGTTTAAAACTTGTATATATAACAAATTCTATATTTATGAAATTATAATATATATTGAAATTTACAAAATAGTACATATCTTATATGTATATTACTTTTTAGAATTAATTTTTAAATATTTTTACAAATTAATTAAAAATTAATTTTTTGAATACTTTTACAAATGCCGAAAATTGTCATTCCTGTCATGATTGCATTTTATTAATGATTTTAAAAATTGTGTCAAATATATATACATTATCTTTAAAAATGGAAAATGTTTTAAATATATAATTAGTTGCGTTAATTTGATAAACAAACAAGTATAAACCATAAAAATTGTGTCAAATATATATACATTATCTTTAAAAATGGAAAATGTTTTGAATATATAATTAGTTGCGTTAATTTGATAAACAAACCATAAGAAAGTGATGAACACTGAGTTTATAAGTGTACTAGCATTAATACAATAATTATATACATGAGCTACAATAAATGCCCATGAAGTAGTTATTTCTTTCAGAAATACCAGCCATGATGTGGTGTCGTTAAAATTCAGAGCAAAGCACCACACAGTCCACCCAATTGCTATTCGTTCTGACAACATATGCACTTTTTCATATATTTTTGGACTACCTAGTTCTTTCAAAGAATCATCTACTGCAGTAAGTCTCTTCATACACATTTGAAGTCTCTAAAATGAAATTAAAAATAATATTAAATACAATGGTATATATTATTTTTCTGTGATAAAATATGCGTTTACACATATAGACAACTTAAAAAATCTTACTTAATAAAACTATTTTAATATTAAATAGAAATGTTATATTGATAATTGATGTAAATGTTACACGTGCGTAATTACTTTAGCATTACAGTGTAATCTAATTAGTGTAAATGTAAAGATATAATTGGCAAAAAGATTAAACACATTAATTATACCTTGTTGTAATATACGTTAAAAATTACAGATGTAATTGTCGTAATGATAGTAACTTCCAAAACGATTAACGTAATGGTATAGGGAAATAATTTTTCCAATGAAAGAGACCTCACCGTGTAGTACAAAAGATAGCCATTTAAAAACCACACTGTCGCAGAATATAGAATGCTTAAATATACAACCCCAGATTTTGGACTAGTTGATGGGTAGACACATAAACCGATAATAAAGCACGTAATAAAAAGAGGTCGAAAGGCTTGTTGAACCGTGGTAGTCATGATCGTCACAACCGCGAATTAACACTGAGTGTTAAACTTGTTGTTGTTAAATTTGTTATTTCATTTGTTGGCAATTACATTAATGCGTAATACAATACTGTTTTTTTTTTCATAATAGCGATATATGCTTATATTGGAGCACTTACGCAAATATGTTCGATAAAAAAATTCGATCCGTTTTAATGAATGAAAAAAATGACTCGTCACTAAATGTGTGCTGCAAAATTATTAAAACATTGACGCTGAAATTAATTTCTTATGTGTTTTTCCATGCAAAGTAAATATTTAATATTATTTTTATTGTATTGGTTTATGTATTTTTTAACTATACTAATTGTTAGAGAACTCCTTCCTTCTCCTTCTATTTTTGTCGAAAGAGAATATCTGGCCTGAGCTCTTTCCACGCGTGCTCTCCGGTGTTCTTCTCGGGAACGGGCGTGGTCAAGACAATGAGTCTTTTAATTTAATTATCACTTTATTATTGCTCTTCGACAACGCTACTTATTATAAAATAGGCCTGAGCTGGCCTCGCTTCACGTGCTGCGTGATTGACTCGCAGCGAGCTTCTTCTTTTCTGGTGGGGCTCTCGGGCGCGCTCACGTGATCGCATGGCTTCGACGGGGGAAGCGACAGGGGCGAATAGCGCAGAAAATATGCTCGAGATGTTCAAATACATAGTATACTTAACACTAATATTGTACGTATATATAACAATATTATATTTAATATTAACGTAAAAAATTTACTATATTAAATTATAAAAAATCTTAATACAATAAAATATTGAATAAGATACAAATACACACAAAACATTAAGTTTACATATAAAAATATAATGATACAATTCAAAGGAATGATACAATTTGGAAGAAAGAGAAAGAGAGAGAGAGAGAGAGAGAGAAAAAAGAAAAATTTGTAACATAAGATTTGTATTACATAATAACGTAGATATACAATGTTCATTAATCACAACAAAATATACTTTATAAACGACAATTTTTATTTAATTGTTCAAAATATGCATCTTGTGGTATAGAAGACATTTGCATTATAATGATAATAAATGTTGCAACTGTCATGACAAGTTGAAAAAAAATATCGCGCTCATTTGCTGCAACAATGACATAACTCCAAAATTGTGATTTTTCAGGAGACATGATTTAAAGTTTGGAATTGATATAACTTTTTATGAGAATTTTAAAATATCGTATTAGCAAGTATAACTCTTATTGCAACTTTTACGATGTTCTCACTACGACGACAACTGAAATTGACTGAAATAAGACAGTATTGCACCCCACATAATTCACTAAATGATATGGCACAATAGCGACACAACTGTTCCCTCGAGTTTGTGAAGCTTAAGCATCGTCGATTTAACTGTAAATAGTACATGTAACAACCTTTTTTGCTGTACAAATAACTCAAAAAGGGCGATTTTTATGTTATGTTATTGTTATACCAAATGGAGCGATATGCAATTTAAATTTTCGTAAGCACTAACATTTTTGCAGATATAATTAAAGAAAAAGATTTTAGCCACATGTAAGAATATCCAGTAACAAAAGTTCAACCAATTGAGTGATGATGAAACTATGAAATGACCTTCTGTTTTTATATGTATATAAGTAAATGTAGTTACATAGTCTTATCATTAATGTCATATAGGCTTCAAATTCCATAGTGATTTGTATTCCAAACATTACGTTTAATTGGCGAACAATTTGATACAATTCCAAATGGAGATGCCTATTAAAAAAATAATGTTTGTTAATGAGTTACACAGTAAAGAATATATGAACAGAAAAAGAAATAATTTT
>JASTWP010000872.1:0-104244 GCA_030770255.1 Temnothorax ravouxi
GCGAACTTGCAAACAAGCCATAGGGACTTATTTATTGTCCGATTGACATCCGTTTGTTGTTAGTCGAATACGAGGCAGCGATATAATACTCAGTCACACGCGAGATGTTGAGCAGTACAGTATTTGAAATTTAAGTGTGGTTGTCTCTCGGTCATCAGTACGTATAAATTCAGTAATCACACGTTGCATGGCTGTTCATTACGGTTCGGAAACAGGTTTTCCATATTTATTCATTGTTACAGCTCAAACGCATTTCTCAATTTTATTGTTGACTCGTCACGTTGACGTGCGGATCTCGCTGGCTTGACTCGATGCATTCCCATTGGCGATTGTGGAATAAATCATGGATTCGTCCGAATTTAAGCAAGGTTCTTTGAGAATGCGGCGACTCCGATTATTCAATGAACAACTTTAAAATTATCCTCGGTTTCGCATCTTCCGACAAGATACCGTTTGTACAGCGATTATGACTTCATAACATTATTACCATACTTATTTGGATGAGAAGTGAATGACTCGTAATTATGCGTAATTTATTGATTTTATTGTAATGTGTTAGGCTGAGGAAGGCACGGTGTTGCCGAAACGTCCCAATTTAATATGTTAATATAATATATTTGAATTCATGTCAACCTAAATGCTCGTTATTGGTCGTTAACCTTGTCTTGTTATTTACACACGAGCTTGCTTCTTATTGATTAAATATTAATTATATAATATAAATTCTTTTTAAAGCAAAAAACATATTTAAATATTTAATATAAATCGAACAGTTCGGATTCGAATAATAGAAATTCGAATCGAACAGTTCGCACATCTCTAATAAAAACTCTTGAATCGCGGCCAATTCGACATCTATCCAGTAATAAAATATAGGTATAGTTTATATATAAAGAGCTTGCTTCCTACGCCGAATATTAATCTTTTCTCTTAATTTCACAGACTCTTCAGACATCGTAGACTGTAAATTGAAGTTGATCCTCGGTCTAATATGGACCTTGATCCTGCACTACTCGATCTCTATGCCCATGTGGGAAGGCGACGACGGCGAGGACAAAGGCGCCACCCCGAAGCAGAGGCTGATGCACTGGATCCAGTCGAAGGTGCCGGATCTACCGATCATGAACTTTACTTCCGATTGGAACGACGGCCGCGCGGTAGGTGCGCTCGTCGACGCGGTCGCGCCCGGCCTTTGCCCGGATTGGCAGGATTGGAACCCGAAAGATGCGATCCAGAACGCGTCCGAAGCAATGGGTCTCGCTGACGACTGGCTCAATATTCCTCAGGTTTGGCGATATATTATAAATTATGTATTTCATTCGACTTTAAGTTCTATTGGAAATAAGGAAAGATTTGATTGATCACTGCACTTATATCGAATTCATATTAATTTTACCAGTTACGTTAACTTTTCAAAACGTTATTAAACTTGACTTATTTTGACGGATTATAATTTAATTGAAGATTATCTATGGAAAGAACCAATTAGTTAACATGTATGGCGTAAAAAGATGTATAAGTACCGATAAATTAATTTTTCCAAATAAATAGAGATATGTCATTTTCGGTTTGGTAATCTTCTGGTTGATTGTGTCTAAAATATCTGTGTGATTTTATATACTTTTTTCCATTCAAATTGCGCCGATTATTTGTCGGTTTTGAAGTACAGTCATTTGATGGGACAATCAATTCGAATCGATGTAATATTTTTATGCTAATAAGCATCCTTTTAAATCACTGTGAAGAATTTATTGCGAAAAATGCCATCTCAGTCAGAGTTCGAACCTGGACCTCTCTCCAATCCGTGACGGGCGTCTTTACCACACGCACAATTCTCTATTGCTATAACCAATAAATATTAAGGAAAATAAAAAATAATTTTTAATTTCACGGTTAAGAAGCGTCTCACGAATTACGTCATTTTCGTTACAGCTCATTAAACCCGAAGAGATGGTGAACCCTAACATCGACGAGATGTCGATGATGACATACCTGTCGCAATACCCGAGCGCAAAATTAAAATCAGGTGCCCCTTTGCGCGCCCGAACGAATCCAAACAGGTAGGAATATAAACAACTTTGTATCTCTTAAAACGTTGTCACGAGAACATGTTTCGTATTATGTATTGACTTTTTTTGCAATGTTATTTATTGCAAACAATTTCTTTTATTTTGAATACTTTATTATATGATTTTTTTCGTATCCTATTATTATATTGCTCATAAAAAATGCTACAATCGGTGCTGTTTATTATGATTGCGATCATCTAAGCGTGATCTGAAATGATCGTAAATGATCTTTTCTTTCTGTTTCGGCGTACGGTTGTTAGTAGAAATGTGCGAAACCATGTGCGCGTGTAGATCTCTGATGTGGTGATTGTGATTAATTAATCAATTTATTTCATTTCTCGGTCGCAGCATCCCACCGCCGCGGTAAGTCGCGCATTGATCATGTATTGTGACGTATAACGGTTTTTGCGCAATTAATGTCCGCCGCCTTGATGAAATCTATCTCTATTGTCTAAACAAGAATTAAATCAATATTTCTATTCTGTGTGTGTAAAAGCGGTTTTTTTATTAGAAATATTATAACTTTTTTCAAAATTTTATTAGTATTTTATTAAAAGAAAAAACTAATAAACAATGTTTTATTGTAGTTCAGACGATAGCCGCATTACTTATTTTGAATAAGAAAGTTTTGGTTTTTACATTTCTGCTATTTAGAACAGCTAGAATCATTTACTTCATCTCTTATTTACGTCTTTTAGTGATCAAGATATAACATAGATAAGAAGAATATTTTTCTTAAAAAATAAAAATATATTCTTAAAATAAGATTAAAAGAACATGCAAAGTTTTAACGTTATTCGCTTTCTTTGTTCACCTAATTAAAAATTCCTGAAAAATACTTATTTTTAAAGATCTTCTCCGGCTCCAGTCGTGCTCAACTTGTATTCATGCTTAAAAAGAAAAATTTATTTTACTAAAGTTAGGGCCAAAGCACATATGACAGTCGTAGTCGTGGACGTAAGCAACGCACAAGCTTGGCGTATCCTGATCTGTCAGGTCGGGAACTACGACCGTCGTATAGCTACGCCATGTTATGTGCTTTGACCCTTTATTATTTATATACAAAATATTACATATAACAACTAAAAAATAAAAAGTTAACTTCACGCGTGAGAACTCATGCGGCGTTGCCAAGTAATAACTGACGCCTCTCCTCTTCTATCATTCCTGCCGAGCGAAAAATTCATCAAATTGCGTACTTTACACAAGTATTTCTTGAAAACGCGTACCGCAAGGGTATATTGACACTTATCGCATATTATTTCTATTTTTATGGATTATATACTAGTTTTTCAAAAACATTTAGAGATTTATCCCATTTTATCGGCAATAGTTTCTTAATAACATCCTTTATCGTGCACTAAGCGCGTCAAATTTATTCCGCGTTTTAATTTATCAAAATTACCTGTTAACTCCTGGATTGTACCATCAGTGCCGCCATATTCGACAGGGCAAAATCTCAGCGGGAATATCTTTGAAAGCAGTCGGTCGTATGTGAATAGACATTAAATCTATTCTTTATCTTCTCAGTCATGAATGATTTGAGAATCTCCACAATAACATCGAAAAATAACGGTACATTGAATATATTGACCTTCTGGATTCTTATAGGATAGCAGTTTTGCCACGCGTGGAACTAAATTCATTAATATATAGGGTCGTAATTGAAGAATGTGGCGTACAGTTGGATTGACCATGTCTATAAACGATGCGAAACCGTACACAGATGCTGCGGGATAATATTTCATTGCCACTTCCGTCACCATCACACCGATCTAAAAAAATCGTCCGTTGAGAAATAATATCATAAATAACAATGAAAAAAATACTTCAGCGTGACGACGTTGGCCATAAATTGTCCGAGCATTTATTATTTTAATATTTACCTTAATTATGTCTGATATATTGTGTCTTCTTGGATCATGCCGAGTGGCGCTCGCCAAAATAACTAATCTTCCTTCATTATCCGGCTTCCGCAGAGGCAAAAACACTCTAAACGGGAATAAAGTATTTTAGAATCCTTCGAAAAAATCAAAATACCTTTTAGTTTGACAGTCATGCATCTCGTATATTTCCGAAATTTTTTAATTAAATATTCCTCTTAGAATGTAATAAAAATAAGAAATGAAAGTTATTGAAAATTTATCTGTAATTTTATGCAAGTTGTTATTTTTAAAATTGAAGCTGCAATTAGTGAAGAGTTTTGTTATGTATCCGAAATAGATGAAGCAGATTAAAAAATAATAAAAAGCAAAATTAGATTAATTATCCGAAATACTGTTCGTTACCCCAAATCAAGCAGTTCCTGCAGTTCTGGTCGAAACGGATCTCTATTCATGTACCATTCTGGTAAATTGGATCGCTGCTTATAATAGTTTCGTATCCTGATATTAGTTTTTTCAAGATCAAACTTGCATACTCTCAAAATCGAAGGATGAGAAAGTCATCTGTGTACACATTAAAAAATTCCTTTAACTAAAAGGCTATAATTGAAACAGTGGTAAATCAGGTATTATAAATTATATTTTATAAATGCGTCCCACGGGATAAGATGGGGATTTTTAATTAATAGAAGATTTAAAGAAAGTTTTGAAAAACATTTTGGCTTACAAAATGGCAAAATGCAATAGTGCGATAACGAACTTTGTCATGTAGGTCTTTTATCGAGTTTATTTCATCATTTATTATTATTTGCCGAAACTTTCAGATTATTTTCGATTTTCTCTTCATTATAAGTCAGACACAATTTGTTACATTATTATTCGTTTTTCTTTTTTTTTACACGATCAAGAATGAATTCAAAGAGCTAAACATCTGACGTGAATTGGCGTAATGTTATGTCAACGTCAATTAAAGATGAATGAGTTGTACTGCCTATATAAGTAACGAACCGAAATTAAATTCCAACACGCCCGTAGGATCGCTAATGTCATTTTTACCGATTCGTATGCGCAGTTCGTCGTCGATCCAACGTTTGATCTCCGCGACAGCGTTCTCTCTCATTTCGTCGGTCTCGTTCAAATTTGCCGCTGCATATCTTTTATCTTCTTCAGTCAGCTCTTGTGGAGCATGGGGCATAACACTGTCGCTGCAAGTGCTCGCCATCGCGACGTTAGTGGACGTTTGTGAACGCGAAGCCTCGCCCACCGAGGAGAGACTCGTGTCTGCAAATAGCGTAAATACACTGTCACGCGTAAGATAAGACAAATGGCAAATGTAACAATATTTAATGTAATGTGTAATTAATGTATCACGACAAATAACCCGGATCAACTCTGCGCTGTATGCAGAGAGCTCTATTATTGAATCAACTGCAATAATCAGAAATTGTGCCATCTGCTGCCGACCATAATTACTCGGTTTGATGACCTTGATAGACACTTCATAGATACTTCTACTTATCCCAGATATTTCTACTTATTCCCAAGCGGCGCGAAAAAAAATTTAATTTCTAAATTCATTACAATGGAACACGCATTAGATCTTCTAAAAATAGAATACATATATAAAACAAACTTATATTAAAAAATTATAGTTATATAATTACTTATAAATTAAGCATATAAAATTAATAAGTTAAAATATATGTCTAATTTCTAGTTAAAGAGTTAAAATGGTGTAAACAAAAATAAGTTTTAAGTTACAAAACGAGTAAAACAAATTTCTTTTCTTATTCTTTTAATTTAAGAATGCATTTTAATTAAACGCGCTTAATTTTATACATCCGCTCTTGTACATTATGCTCTCAAGTATCTCTTTCTGCAATGGAAGAAAAAGAGAAATAATTTAGTTTACCCCGAAACATAAAACTGAATCTAATTAGGTATATTTTGCTTGCGCAAATATTCCGCACATTCAAAAATTTACGTACCAAAATTATTATATTATGCACATTTCTGTTCTAAATGTATTCTTTCTTACTTCCTTGACTAATTGAATCGCTAATTGAAAAACTGCTTGATTAAAAAAATATTGAAATACAATATTGCGAGAACAAACTTTATTATAAAAAATTTCTATTCAGTAACTATTTACTATTACTTATTGACATGTTTACTCTCACTTCTCTTTTCGCCAACAAAGTTTAACGCCACTTGTTACATTTTTTTTTTAAGTAAATATATATCAGATGTCACGTCACATTTCCGCGGATTGAAAGTGACTTCTTTTTATCTTTGGAGTTAATTAATCATAATTAAATTTAAACGCGATATTTCACGTGGGATCGTCGTCCGTTTTACCGTTTTGTGCATGTAAGTCTTCCTTCTCCTTGATCCACCGTTTAATTTCCGCAAGGGCGTTCGCTCTAGTCTCATCAGTCTCGTTCAAATATGTCGCGGCATATAACTTATCCGCGCTGTCCAGCTCTTGCCGAGCGTAACACTCTGCACTGTCGCCGTGGTCACTTGCATTTGCCATTGTAATACCACGAGATGCTTCGTTCGCTCTGGAGGATAATTTACGTCTGCGAGCCGCAGAGATGCTCTGCCCTGTTTTATTAATTTCGCGCACGATCAACAAAAAATCATCAGCAGATCACACGGTGAACAACACGTGCTCTTTCAGAAGATCTAGATGTTATTAAATCATTTTTTTACATTACGCTTTTAATATTTTAAATAAAATGCATGTGTGCTAAAATTGTATTAAAAGATTCTAGTTATATCATTGCTTTCTCTAATTGCACATATGAAGTAACTATAAATTAAGAAATCTGATGTTTATAGTGTTAAAACGATAAGGCGATTTTAAAAAATAATTTGTAAGTTACAAGCGAGCATGGAACGAGTTTCTCTTGTTATTTACATAATTTAAGAATATATAAATTTTTTATGAATCGAGCCTTCGAACGCATCCGCTCTTCTGCAATATTCTGCATCACGTTAACTGCAAGGACGCTTGCGTAACGCTTGCATAACGGAAGAGAAGGAGAACGATTTATTTTCTTTGGTAAAAGGCAAAATAAAAAAAGTATGGCCAAGGTAAACTACTTTATTATTCGGTTAAAGTAAAACTAAACGATTTATTTTATATCAAAATAAAAAAAATTATAATTACATTGTTACTTATGAAGTATGGATATATCTAATGTTTACAGTTAAGAAGGTAAATATAAAACAATGTAAGGAAAATGAGTTCTAAGTTGCAAAGCGAGTAGAGCGGATTTATCTTCTTATTATTCTCCTAATTTAAGAATGCAAAGAATTTGAACTAAAAGCTTAATTTTATACATCTGCATACATTATACTCTCAGAGTATACTCTGCACAATGAAAAAAAAAGAGAAAAAATTTATTTTCCCTATAACACCCGTAAAGAACACAACGAAGCCTGGCGTACATTTGGTAAAAGAAAATCAAGCTCGCTAAAAGCAAACGTTCTCTAGCGTTGCTAAGCTTTTTCAAAAATCCCCGTAATCGCTTTTAAAAAAAGGCCACCTATAAAACCCTTGAAAATTTCATATAACCGCAATAAGTCTATTTGCGCAGAAAGAAAAAAAGAAAGATAATTATTTATATCTCAAAACACATAACAGACAAAACTTACGAGCTATATAACGATCATAAGTACATCTATACATGCGTGTTAAAAAAGCAAGTACTTTTTGTTGATTCTAGAGTTTTGTAATAATGATTTCCTCATTCTCCTCATTCGCAAAGCAGTCGTGATCGTCTTCGACCAGCTTCTTCCAGCGTTCTATAAATGTAAGTATTTACATTACATATATTGAAAGATACACATATTACAATTAGATAAACAATTAACAAACTTTTAGTTAATGTATGACTTGTTGGAATTATTGCAATCTTAGAAGCAATTGTGAGAAATTAATTTTCTCTTTGACACATATTTGCTTAATAAGTTACATTCTTTCATTAAACGCGTTACATTTATTGCATTCTAATTTACTGCAATTACCTGTTAATACTTGAATTGTACCACCAGTACCGTCATATTCTATGTTAGCTGGATTATCCTTCAAACGGTTCTGCATGTAGTGTTTTGGAACAATTTTGTCGTCCTCTTTCAAAAGCGAGTCGCGATTCTCCTCGATCAGTTTCTTCCAATATTCTGCAAAAATAAGTATTTACTTTACATAAATTGAATTATATAATGTTGACGTCAATTTAGACACATATGAACAATTGACTGTATGAACTATTGACAAACTTTTAGTTAATGTAACGACTGCTCGGAATACTGCAATCTTAGATGAGAGAAGTTCATTTTCTCTTCAACACATATTAGTTTAATAAGAAACGTTCTTTCACTAAACGCGTTGTATTTATTAAATTCTAATTTATCGCAATTACCTGTTAATTCTTGGATTGTACCATCAGTGCCGCCACATTCGACGGGTAAGATATTGGCTGAAATATCCTTCAAACAGTTATGCTTCGTACTGTTTGAGTAGACATTGAATCTGTTCTTTAACTTCTCAGTCATGAAAGATTTTAAAATCACCGCAGTAATATCGTAGATTAACGGGGCGTTAAACATGTTTATTAATTTGACGCTCATGGGATAGTTCTGCCATAAACGAACCAAATTCTTTAAAATGTAGGGTCGGTATTGAGCAATGTGACGTACAGTTGTATTGGCATGATCTACGAACAATGTGTAGCCATATATGGATGCTGCGGGATAATATTTTATCGCTGTTTCTAGCACCATCAAAGAGATCTAAAAAGATTGTTCGTCGAGAAACAATATACAAATTAAAAATTTGTCATGGTGACGACATCCGATATAAATCGTTCGAGTATAGTTTTATATTGACCTTAGCCAGGTTTGATACTTCATGTCTTGTCGGGTCATATATGATGCGCATAAGAATAACTAATCTTCCTTGATCATCCGGATTCCGCAGAGGCAAACAAAAACTAAACGTAAATAGAGCATTTCAGATTTCTCGAAAATTTATAAAATTTTATTCTACTATAATCGGATAATCCGCAATGCGTTGTGTGTAAGATAATAATAGTGGAGTATAGAATAGAAAATTTTTTTTAATTATATAAGATAAAACGCTTTATTATATGTCGATCTATGTTACGTAAAAGATTCACTGCAAAATCTCACGAAACCACACGAACTCCAATAAACTCTTACATACTCCGAAATAATGATCGTTACCCCATATCAAGCAGTTCTTGCAGTTCTGGAAGAAATGGATCCTTATTCATGTACCATTCTGGTACGTCAGATCGTTGATTGTAATAGCTTTGCATCCTGACCTTGGTTTTCTCAAGATTAAATTTGCAAACTCTCAAAAATCGCAGGATAAGGAAGTCATCTGTGTACAGATTAAAGATTCCTTTTAAATAAAAAGTTACTTAAAACAGTACTAAATCTATTATCATTAATATTAGAAATACATACATAGAGCAGCAATTTTAGGAATAAATTGTATTATCTTTTTAACAGAAAACATTAAAGATCTGTTTTATTATGCTACATTCTAAGAAACAAAGAAAAATTATTGTTTAATCATTTAATAACTTCTGCCTCTAATGGAATTAAATTTAGTTATTAATTTTGTTATATTCCAATTTATTTAATACCAATTTAGTCGTATTTAAATTTAGTCTTATTTTTGAATTTATTTAATTCTGTTTGAACAGCTGTAAAATGTAGCAAGTTTCACATCTCTTGTCCAAAATGGTATATATAATCAAAGTATTGAACTTTACATATATGTATAGCAGTCAAGGTGCCATGCATAAAAAGGAAGTAGTCAGAAATTCAAATTAATGATTTGCAATTTAATGAAAGATTGACGCAATATCGACTAAAAAATTCAAGAATTGTAAGCACAGTTGAATGGCAAAAAATAATATCAGATAAGTTATGGAAATTGACAATGTAATTGCTGTGCATGCATAATGATAGTATCACTCGCGTGAACTTTGTTCATAGTGTCTAATTATTTCTGAGTATAATGCAATCTTGATTGAGTTGTTATAATGTTAAAATTTTTTACTTTACTTTTAATTGGCCTTTACAGAATATGTAATCCAAATAATTTAATCAACATATTTTACGTAATATGTTGTTATTTTAATTCTCTATTCTTTACGAATAAATTCGTTTATATAATTATTAAATTTTAATCTTTGTCAATCGATATTTATAGTGAATCGATATAGTGAAGCGATCTTTGTGGTGAAACTATTTACACTACAAAGTAACAATATAAATTAATAGCAGATGTATAACAATTAATAACAAATAAGTTAATTTAATGTATATTATATTCTTTATTTTTAATGGAATAAGTTATCGGCTAATATTACATTGACGCGAATTTCGCTTTATCGCTGCGGAATTAATAAGCTATAATTGAATTTCAACTAGCGATATTTTAACGCGTGCGTTACATATGGAACTGCTGTTTTTTACCGAATTGTCCGCGCAAGTCACCGTTCTCCTGGATCCAGTGTCTGATCTCCGCGATGGAGTTCTCTCTATTCTTGTCGGTCTCGTTCAACTGTGTCGCTGCATATAACTTGTCGTCGTTGGACAGCTTTTTCCAAGCGTGATCCACAACGCTATCGCTGCAACTGCTCGCCATCACGACGATAGTGAATGTTGGTGAACGCCTCGCGGAGTCCCGTCACTGCAAAGAGACACTGCGTGTACAATGTACAAGTCACAATTACTTAATTCTGTAGTAACTTACGATAATTCACTCGTTTACGCGGAGTAAATTATCATAAGTTACTACAAAATCTTGTTTACGCAAAGGAAAATCCCGTTTACGCGAAAAAATTATCGTAAGTTACTACAGAAGTAACGCTCGCGTAAACGTAGTAAATCGCACACTGTAACGAACGACGCGCGATCAACAGGCAATATATATAAACGCGATTATATTAACAGTGCACAAGAACATGCTCTTTGGAATCTATGTGGTCTTTAATAAAGTCAGCTTCAGTGATAATATTACATGCGCCTAGCTCTGACACGTACGACCAACTTCTTCTTCCTCTTTTATAACAATGTGGCCTGTCAGCAATACTGCTCTATATATAGCCAGGGCGAATCACTTGTCGTAAAATAGCCGTAATGGAGTCGTAATAAAAATGCGATATAATAAAAACACAATGCAGACAGTAACAGTCGCAATAGTTTAAAAAAAAAATTTTTTCTTCCGGATAAAACACCAGCCGAACTGAGCCCGTGCTCGTTGCGGCTCTACGCGCACGACCAACGCTAAACACACAATAGTAGCAGATTAGTACGCTGAACAACGTGTTCGCTTTGGTGGACTCTTAATAATTTCAGCGACGACTCAGTAGTCAAAAATCGCGCCATCTACGAAGTAGAGACATGATATGATGAACGTGATGGATCTTGGCACTTATCCTCGAGAGAATAAGCCACGCAAAAACACTATTAAATAAAATGCGTATGAGCTGAAATTATAATAAAAGATTATAGTTATATAATTGCTTACAAGCTACACGTATAAAATAAGTAAATTAAGATAACTGATGTTTATATAGTTAAAACAATAGAATGATTTAAATAAAACAATATTTAAGTTACAAGCGAGTAAAACAAGTTCCTCTTCTTATTCACATAACTTAAGGATATATAAAAAATTTGTATATGAATCTTACATCCACTCTTCTGTATATTGCGCTTCCGGCAAGAATCTTTTGCGTAATGAAAGAGAAGAAAAATAATTTACTTTCTGCGGTGAAAGGAAAAATTACGTACAGCCTGGTAAACCTGCACCTTTATTTGGGGAAATAAAACCAAATGTGTTACAAAAAATTATACCGTACATATTCTATTATTATTAAACCTTTGTAAAAGTTGCCGGTAAATCTTTCTTGATATAAAGAAATCGCACGCGATACTTTAATGCTTGTCGTATAAAAAAATAAACCCGTTTCTGCAACGAGTAACATTTTATCTTTATTAATATGCCGTCATTTCGATCAGTGACGTTACTATCGTGACGAGCAACTATAATGAAAAAGAAAATTGGGGCAGGCATGTGCTTTAAAATTTATATGATTTCTAGTATCATATTAGCGGTAAATCAGCATCAACAATCACGATGTATAATTAGTTCGGTAACAAATGCATTAAAGTGTGCGCAAAGAACAAATATTTTCTTCCGATTTTGAAGCTACTGCTCTGAAATGTCATTCGATTTTATCATTCTCATCATTATGCGTAAGCCAACCGCTATTTTCTTCAATTAATTTCTTCCAATATTCTGCAAAAGAAAATGTTTATATTACACATAGTCAATTAAATGTTTATGCAAATCTGAACAAGGGCTTCATATATATTTTAGAATCTGAAAAATTCTTAGCATTTAGTGATTACCCACATAGCACAAAACTCAACAGAAATATTTCAGAAACATTTCAAAGTTTTTAAATAACACTAAAACATTGGTACATCTAAAAAACATAACGTAGAAACATAACATTTAAAACGTTTACGTGATGTTCATGAAAGGTTTCTACATACAGCTGAAATAATATGTACAATGAAAGTACTGCCGGTATTCATATAGGTCTAAAAAATCCAAAAAGAAATTCTTTACTAAACATCGGTGACAAGGAAAAAAGTACATCATCCGATAAAAGCTAATTTAAAATTATCATTTTAGTACATGACTTTTAAGTAACAGACTTTTAAGAACGTTTTCGTCCTCTGTGTTTTAAGAAAATATTGTTTTACTCCTAACGTTCTTATTTCTTAATATTTTTTATTTCTTAATATTCGTAATGTGTTTTATTTTCTTACTTATCATAAAGTGATATTTTATGTGCCAGGATAATTATATTTAATATTTTTATACATTAAGAAACTGTTTTTTTTTGTAATATTCATTACATATTTAAAATTATATACTTAATGGTTTATACTTATTGTCTTATAATAAAACCCTTTTTGAAAATATTTTGTTCTTGTCTTTTGCAATTATAAATTTATATACTTGCGTCACAAAATAAAGCGGTAAAGAAAGGAATAATATTAAATATTTAATTGATCTATTTTTCTATATTTTTAAAAAATATTTTTAAAAAGTCTTTTGTATATCTTTTAAAACAAAATCTTGCAACTCCATTTAAATACAAAATAATAAAGTACGATAAAATTATTTTTTGTTAACTTGGTCAGCCACCTTTCAATTCGGGACTAAATATCGAACAAAAATATACATGAAGTAAAATCTATAATAAAATTAAAAGTTAATATAACTTTATATATAAAATCTCTTCAGAGAAATGAGAGAACTTGAAAGAGATAGCCTCAAATATGGAATAAATGAGATGTATATAATTAAGTAAATGCAAGAACAAAATGTTTATGCGGTCAAATACAATTTATTTTGTAGTTTAACATACTTTGTCCTCTCATTTACCTAACAATTTTAATTATCTTACTATATGAGCGTATGTAATAATTGCCAGATATCTCTATGCAACGTCTTTCTACGTACTCAAAATGTTTTTTGCAAAACATCTCAGAGATGGTAGCAAAATCTCTAGGAGATGTCTGTGCAACCTTTCATAAAGGTCTTTGTGACAAAATAGCGGACATTTTCACGTATATATCTAAGACATATATGAGACATTTGTGAGATCTTTTTTGTAACGCTTTGCGAAGGTCTCTGAAAGGTATATTTGTTGAATTTTCTGCTGTATGGGTATCGCCTTCACGATTGCTCGTCTTAACTGAGAGAGGTTTATCCATTTTTCTCGGCAATAGTTTCTTAATAACATCCTTTATCGTCCACTAAGCGCGTCAAAATTCCGCGCTTTAATTTATCAAAATTACCTGTTAATTCCTGGATTGTACCATCAATGCCGCCATATTCGACAGGCAAAATCTCAGCGGGAATATCTTTGAAACAGCCGGGCGTATGTGAATAGACATTAAATCTATTCTTTATCTTCTCGGTCATGAATGATTTTAAAATCCCCACAATAACATCGAAAAATGCCGGGGCGTTAAATAAGTTAATCGTCTGGTATCTCATAGGATAGCAGCTTTGCCACGTGTGGATCAAATTCATTAATACATAGGGTCGCAATTGAAGAATGTGGCGTATAGTTGGATTGACCATGTCTATAAACGATGCGCAACCGTACACAGATGCTGCGGGATAATATTTCATTGCCACTTCCGTCACCATCATACCAATCTAAAAAAAATCGTCCGTCGAAAAATAATGAATAACAATGAAAAATACTTCAGTGTGATATGACGACGTTGGCAATAAATCATTCGAGCACCATATTATTTTAATTTTTACCTTAGCTATATCTGATATTTTGTGTTTTGTCGGATCATGCCGAGTGCCGCGTAGAATAATAACCAATCTTCCTTCACTATCTGGCTTTCGCAAAGGCAAGACTATGCTAAACGTAAATAAATAATTTCAGAATATCTTTCGAAAAAATCAAAATACCTTAAAAAAAAAGTTACCAATAATTCATCTTTAATTTTATGCAAGATGTTATTTTTAAAATTAAAGCTGCAAATAGTGAAGGGTTCTGTTATGTATCCGAAATAGATATATAAAGCAGATTAAAAAATAATAAAAAACAAAATTAGATTAATTATCCGAAATACTGTTTGTTACCTACCCCAAATCAAGCAGTTCCTGCAGTTCTGGTCGAAATGGATCTCTATTCATGTACCATTCTGGTAAGTCGGATTGTTGTTTATAATAGTTTCGTATCCTGATCTTAGTTTTCTCAAAATTGAACTTGCATACTCTCGAAAATCGCAGGATGAGAAAGTCATCTGTGTACACATTAAAGAGTCTTTTTAACTAAAAGGCTATAATTGAACCTACTAAATCAGGAATTATAAATTATCCTTATCCTTACTATTATATAAAGGGGAAAAGTTTGTTTGGTCCATTGTTCAAGGTAATCTTAGAAACTTTTGAAACAATTTCAAAAATCTTTACATTGATGGATATAGCTTATATCTTTCTGTGCGACATAGGCTATGTGCTACAAACTAATTTAAAAAAATTTAAAAAGCTTACAAAAAAAACTATAAAAATTTACAATAAAAAAATGGGAATTTAAATTGTAATAACATTGCACAAATAAAGTTTTTTTAAAAAAAGACGAACGGGCAAAGCCCCGGGTAACCAGCTAGTATTTTATAAATGCGTGCATGGGATAAAGGGATTTTTGATTAATAGAAGATTTAAATAAAGTTTTGAGAAACATTTTGGCTTACAAAATGGCGAAATGTAATAGCGCGATAACAAACTTTGTCATGTAAGTCTTTTATCGAGTTACTATATTTTTCATTATTTATTATTATTTGCCGAAACTTTCATATCATTTTCAATTTTTCCTTCGCTATAAGTCAGACACAATTTGTTACATTATTTTTTGTTTTATTTTTTGTTACACGATCAAGAATGAATTCAACGATGTACATACGTGTCTGACGTGAATGTCCGGCGTAATGTCATGTCAACATCAATTGAAGATGAATGCGTTATACTGCCGAAGTATGCGAGCCGTAATTGAATATCAACACGCCCGTAGGACGTGCTGTTATATTTACCGATTCGTATGCGCAGTTCGTCCTCGATCCAGCGTCTGACTTCCGCGACAACGTTCTCTCTCGTTTCATCGGTCTCGTTCAAATATGCCGCTGCATATCTTTTATCCTCTCCAGTCAGCTCTTGTAAAGCACTGTCGCTGCAAGTGCTCGCCATCGCGACGTTAGTGAACGTTGGTGAACGCGAAGCTTCGCCCACCGGGAAGACACGTGTGTCTGCAAATAGCGTAGATGCACTGTCACGCGTAAGATAAGACAAATGGCAAATGCAACAATGTTTAATGTAATGTGTAATTATGTGTCACGACAAATAACCCGGATCAACTCTGCGCTGTATGCAGAGAGCTTAGAAATTATTGAATCAACTGCGACAATCAGAAATTGCGCCATCTGCTGCCGACCTCGGTTGGATGACCTTAATAGACACTTGATAGATACTCTCTACTTATTCCCGAGCGGCGCAAAAAGACTTTAATTTCTAAATTCATTACAATGTAACAGGCATTAGATCTTCTAAAAATAGAATTCATGTAAAACAAACTTATATTAAAAACCTATAGTTATACTACTACTTATAAATTAAGCATATAAAATTAATAAGTTAAAATATATGTCTAATTTCTAGTTAAAGAGTTAAAATGGTGTAAACAAAAATAAGTTTTAAGTTACAAAACGAGTAAAACAAATTTATTTTCTTATTCTTTTAATTTAGAAATGCATTTTAATTAAACGCTTAATTTCATTCATCCGCTCTTGTACATTATGCTCTCTTTCAAGTATCTCTTTCTGCAATGGAAGAAAAAGAGAAATAATTTAGTTTACCCCGAAACATAAAACTGAATCTAATTAGGTATATTTTGCTTGCGCAAATATTCGGCACATTCAAAAATTTACGTACCAAAATTATTATATTATGCACATTTTTGTTCTAATTGTATTCTTTCTTGCTTCTTTGACTAATTGAATCGCTAATTGAAAAACTGCTTGATTTAAAAAATATTGAAATACAATATTGCGAGAACGAACTTTATTATAAAAAATTTCTATTCAGTAACTATTCACTATTACTTATTGACATGTTTACTCTCACTTCTCTTTTCGCCAATAAAGTTAAACGCCACTTGTTACATTATTATTATTTTCTTTTAAGTAAATATATATATCAGATGTCACGTCACAATTCCGCGCGGATTGAAGGTGACTTCTTTTTATCTTTGGAATTAATTAATCATAATTGAATTTCAACGCGATATTTCACGTGGGATCGTTATCCGTATTACCGTTTGTGCATGTAAGTCTTCCTTCTCCTTGATCCACCGTTTAATTTCCGCAAGGGCGTTCGCTCTAGTCTCATCAGTCTCGTTCAAATATGTCGCGGCATATAATTTATCCGCGCTGACCAGCTTTTGCCGAGCGTAACACTCATCTACACTGTCGTCGTGTTCACTTGCATTTGCCATCGTAATACCACGAGATGCTTCGTTCGCTCTGGAGGATAATTTACGACTGCGAGCCGCAGAGATACTCTGCCCCGCACACGATCAACAATAAACATGATCAGCAAATTACACGGTGAACGTCGCGTGTTCTTTCAGGATTTAGATGTTATGAAATCACTTCAGCTATAAATCAACTCAATCGCGCCATCTACGAAGTAGAGACGCGGTAATGATTCTAATGGATGCTTGGTACTTATCCTCGAGAGAATAAGTCGCGAAGAAATGTTAAATTCTATATTTTTTACATTACGCTTTAAATCTTTTAAGTAAAATGCATATGTGCTGAAATTGTATTAAAAGATTATAGTTATATCATTGCTTTCTAGTTGCACATATAAAATAAATAAATTAAGAAACCTGATGTTTATATGTATAGCCCGTAAGTTTTGTCTGTTTTGTGTTTTGAGATATAAACAATAATTATCTTCCTTTTTCTCTTTCTGCGCAAATAGACTTATCAGTAATATGAAATTTTTAAGAGTTTTATAGGTGGACTTTAAAGGTGATTACGGGGATCTTTAAAGGCTCAGCAACGCTAGAGAACGTTTGCTTTTAGCGAGCTTGATTTTCTTTTACCAAATGTATGCCGGGCTTCGTTGTGTTCTTTACGGGTGTTATAGGGAAAATTAATTTTTTCTCTTTTTTTTTCATTGTGCAGAGTATACTCTGAGAGTATAATGTATGCAGATGTATAAAATTAAGCTTTTAGTTCAAATTCTAGACATTCTTAAATTTAGGAGAATAAGAAGATAAATTCGCTCTACTCGCTTTGCAACTTAGAACTAATTTTTCTTACATTGTTTTACATTTACCTTCTTAACTGTAAACATTAGATATATGCGTACTTTATAAGTAACAATGTATATAATTTTTAAATATGAGTTTATTTTATACGCACATTCTGTTTATGTACCTATTATATAAACGATCAAATGCATGTTACATTGCAGTGCATTTAGAAATTAAAGTGTCTTTGCGTCGCTCAAGAATGAGTAGGAAGTATCCATCATCTAATCGAATCATAGTCGACTGCATGCTTGGCGCAATTTCTGAGTACCAAGTTGGATAATTTTAAAGATGACGTGTATATTGCATGTTGTATCGCGTTATTTGTCACATTACATAACACTAAACATGATTGCATTTAGCATCATTTATCTTATCTCACGCGTGACAGTGTGTCTATGTGATTTGCAGACACGAGTCTCTCCCTGGAAGTAAAGATTCTAGATTCCTAGTATGCACCGAGTAAGGTCATCCAATTAAGGAATTTTAGTTAATGAGAATCCGATATACCCTCTGGTCCCTCCCTGGAGACCGGGGGACCTTCGAGTTCATCAGTGTGACTCTCGTCACGATAGCAAAGTCACTGTATTACGGCAACTTGAAGCTAAGACACTACTCGTTGCAGAAACAGGTTTATCTCTTTATGCAACACACGCATTAATGTATCGCGTACGACTATTTTTATCATGAAAGATCTATCAGCGATTCTGCCAAAGGCTCAATAATGCCAGGAAGTATTTAATTTTATATAAAACAAATTCTTTAGTTTTATTTTAACCGATTAATAAAGTATTTTACCTTGTTAAATGTTAAAGAAAAAAATTTAGACCAATACCGTGAGTTAGATAACATTTTATTATTTTTATCTACCATGTGTGTCAAAATTTATTATTTTAAAACAAAATAAGATTATTTTAACTCCATTAATTTACAGGAAACCTCGCGAACTCGAATGATGATTATGATTTTAATAAAACTTCCCATACATGTAGAGGAAGTAAGAAGATAAATTTGGATATTTTTTGTAGCTGCCCAAAACGATTTTAAGGGGTGAGACCAGTCCTTATATGTAGAGCGGTTTTTACTTTTCTCGATATATCTCGAAAAATATTTGAGATATCAAAAAATGTTTCTTATAAAAGTTTTATAGTCATATCTTCTCTATTCAACAATATTAATAATATTTTTAAAAAATAATTTTTTAAACAAAAATTTTGATTAAAAATTAAGAAAAAAATTTTTTTTTTAAATTTTATTAATGTGGTTAAATAGAAATGTTTTTTTTATACCATAAAACTTTTATTTAAAACATTTTTTAATATCTTGAATACTTTCCGAAACATATCGAGAAAAGCAAAAAGCCGCTCTATATGTTGCCTCTTTTCCGCAATGCCGACTGGTTCTCTCGCTGCGCTTACTTCATTTGCAGCTATCATCGTATATTTTGACAGTTTTGTATATCAAAGAGTTAATTATTCCTGTAACTAATAAAGATATAGAAAAAATAAATATATTATTGTAATGTAATAGTAATGTATTTTATTTTTTCTACATATATCCCCATTAGTTACAGGAATAATTTTTTGCTTTGACTTATGTATATGCTGTTTTTTACAATGGCGTGGCAGCTTATTCTACAAGCAAAAAATAGCAAAAAATAGCAAATAATTTTGGTATTATTAACTTTTTGCTTTGACTTATGTTTTTTTTTTACAATGACTGGATAGCTTAATCTTAATTTCACATAAGTGATACCTTTGTCGGCAACTTTGTCGCTGTCGCTATCGCTATCGCTATCGCCTATTGTGCAAGGGGCTTAACACTCTACACTGTCGTCGTGGCCACTCGCGTTCGCCATCGTAACACCGCGAGAAGCTTCAAACGCTTCGATAGAATTCGCGTCTGCGAGTAGTCGAAATGCTTTGACACGATTAACGATAAACAATAAACACTGTCAGCAGTCAACACAGTGAACTGCACGTTCGTGGAATCTAGATGTTATGAAATTTTTTCAACAATAAATCAGTAATTAAAAATTGCATCTACAAATAATAGACGCAGTGTGGTGAACTTAACTTGGCATCTATTTTCAAGAGAATGAGCCGCAAAGATAAATTAATTTCTAAATTCTTTACATTATATTATTACGCTTTTATTCTATTAAATTAAATAAAATGCATATGAGCTAAAATTATATTAAAAAATTATATAGTTAGATCGCTGTTTTCAAGTTGCACGTATAAAATATTAATTGCTTGGCTTTTATCGTTAATTATAAATTGGAGGAAGAATTTACGCAATGTGTGTGTGTGTGAGGATCCCTTTAATATCGAGAATGCGCCGGAAGCTATTAGCAACATTACACTTTAAGCTACTTAATTTCGTATGCTTTGGATGTTCGTCTAATAATATATAATTATGTTACATGCTCACGCGTAACTTTCCATTATTATCATGAGATATAATTACAGCAAATCAGCGATTTAAAGAGAGCGCCTCCACGCGATTCGAACGTTTATGCAATCATAAATTAAGTTCATTTATTTCAATTAAATCAAATCAAATTCATGTGTTGCAGATAAACATTTATAATGCTCATCTGAGTTTGTACATAGATAATGCAAATAATTTATGATAATGTATACTTAATAAAATTTCAAATCTACTTCAGGTTTGGAGTTAGCTAAGATCAATGAGATCGTGATTTCAAGCTGCGATGTGTCCAATGAGAAATGCATGTTAACTAGTGGCAAGGACATACACGTATAAAAGCCGAAATCAAGTTAGTAAAATAATTAGTAAGAAAATAATATTTCAGTCGCATACTTTTTTCAACGTTAGAAAAAGTTTCATATTCCTGAGAAAAGTAATTGCCGAGATAATACTCAAAACTTCAAATTGTACGATAAAGATAATAATTTTATTTATAAAATACAAATTAAAAATCATATTAATATATTTTTCTGCAGACAGATATTTCGGATGTCAAAGCATTTGCATATGGAGTGGTGCTCGACATGCCTGTATCCTTTCCCCTGAAAAAACCTGATGTGTGCATAAATCCGGATTCCGGACTCAAATGTCCTTTGAAAAAGGGCCAGGAGGCTAACTATAAAACCTACTTACGTTCGCTCTGGATAAGAGACCCCTGCGGTAATTCCGCTTTGAGTCACATTGTTAATCTCTCTCTGTGTTTTTTCTCCTTTTTAATCTATATTAAATCTAATGCATTTAGTCTAAATTTTTCAAATTTGTCATTATATATATATATATATATATATATATATATACACTTAAATATTATTCTTAAAATTTTAAGAAATTTATCTCGTTTTATTTCATTTTATCTTTTTTTATCTCGTTAATAAAATCATTTCCATTTTTTTTTAGTTAAGCGTCGACGTTATGTGGGAATTTAGAAACGAGAAGGACGAGAAGATTATATTATGTGTAAAATTCTCGAAGCGAAGCTTGTATAAGATGTAGCTGGCATTTTCGTAGCGACTATGACAGATTATTATACGCCTCAGTACCGAAATAAACACGTTACATTGTTACCTTACGTTAGATTTTAAACAATGGACCTCGCTACATTTTCAATGCAATTTCGATACAAACGTCACGATTAAAATTGTTGAGATAAACGATAGAAAAAAATGGTCTCGATAACATTTGTATTTTTAATATTTTAATATTCTAGCATTTTTTTTTAAATACTCTCTTTCGATGTTCATGCGCATTTTGAAGCAAGCTCATCGTTCCCTTGTTCGCGATTATTCGCGATCGCGACAATATAAGCAAAGTGAGAACGCCAAACGCGGCGCGCGATCGTTCTCTTCAATCACTTGATTGATTATTAATTTCCGGCGCTTAATGAGGGGTTGTTCGAGTTATTCCATGAAGCGTCTTATTCCCGCGCGATTCACTTATTCGAAGTAGAAATCGAAACGTACGGAGGCAGCAGCAGGAGACGCGAGGTTATATCTCACTGCGACACGCGGGACAACGATTCTCTTAAAAGATTCGGATGTATCGCGCTTCGAAACATATTTATTTCTCATGCACAATTTACTCACCGATCGCGGCATGCTGCACGGAGTGCCCGCCAAATCACAGCCGGGAGAGGGTGCAGATACGTACGGTGTCGTCGGTGTCCAGCACGGCATTCGGCGTTGACGGCGTTCATTTCGCCCAGCGCGCGACGGCATTTCCCACTCGTTGCACTCGACACGAGAAGGAACGAAATATTCGGCGTACGTTCAGCTTGCAGCACACACACTCCGTAACCGGATTTCTTTTCGTTCGCGAGAAAGACATTACACGGAGCGACAACGTCTCGCACCGTCGTTCAACGCATCACGTATTACTTACTTGCGTCGCTCGCGCGCGCCGTTACCGCCGAGCCGCCGGCGCCGTACCGCGAGTCGAGCCCCCGGATCCGGCCAATCACGTTCCGCCGCTCCGAGCCGCCGGCGCGGCGCGGCGGTGCGACGCGGCGGCATACCAGGACGCGCCATACTGAGCGCGACCCGTTGAAACAACGTACCTTCGAAGTCGGCGTGCGATCGATTGTTCTTGTCGGTGAGCGGCCTTGCCGCTTGTTTTCTTCGACGCTCGGAGTGCCGTTACCCGCGGTAAATTTCGGACAGTTGTGACAGTTATATGTTCGCGCTCCGCGCCGCCCGTCGCAGTGCTCCGTGCTCCGTGCCTCCGTGCTGTGGGTGGTCTGTGTTTTTCGGAACGCGCTTCTTTTCCTGCGATTGGCACTCCTGCTCCTCGGTTTGCGGGAACTGCGTGAAGAGGTACCGTACGGCATGCTTGTGATCGATTGATTGGCAATTTCGTTGTGCATTCGCGGACGATAATCGTTCGTCTCGCCGTGTATCTGGAACTCTCGAATAGTGCGTCGTGCTTTTGAAACGCTGTGCCGGAATTGTAGTGCGATCCATCTCCTGATTCTTTTCGAAGGAGGGAAAGAGGGCCGAGTGACACCGTGAAATCAATCGTATCGAGTGATTCGAGTGATAGCACGCCGTGATACAACGCCCGTTCGTTAATATTTCTTATTTTCGTGCCGCCTAAGTTATAAAACGGCCTGCAGTCGCGACTTTCTCGTTGTGCAAGGTATTAATAATGCAGTTCTACATTCGCGATCGATTTATCGTGCTCGATCCCGTACTGTGCGTGCGATATTTAATTTTAATTTAATTTTTGATTAATTCAACTGCGTGTAGTCTTTGCTATATAGCCACTTCATTGATTCGCGTAGTGTCGCGCCAAGTTAAGCCCCTTGCACAATGGCAGGCAACAGGCAATAGGAACAGGGAATAGAAATCAGAAATCATGTATAAATGCAGAATAAACAGTGACACACAGGCAATAGGCAATATAGACACAGAGTTTTCGTCACGTTGGAAATTCTGTGCCTGTTGCCAACCAATCGTAGCATTCGAATTTTTTAGGTTGTAATTAACGATTTTTTGTTTATTTCCTGTTCCTATTGCCTATTGCCTGGCATTGTGCAAGGGGCTTTACCGACATCTCCGAACCTTTCGTCGTCGTCGTCAACGTAACGCAGTGATGTAATGCGGAACGAATCGGGGCAATCTCGGCGTCGCGCGTCGCGATTTTTTCAAATTTTCACGAAAAATCCATGTTAGAAAATATGAAAATATTTCGGGACTTATTCTTATATTATCTGCTTTTTATATTACAGAATAAAGTATACTTCCTTCCCATGGGTACGACCTTGGCGAGGTAGGAAGGCCCAGTACCCCGAGGAAAACTCTCGTTCTGCTTGGATAAGAATCCAAAGACGGGGAAGCTAACGTACCCTCGCGTTCGCCGATTTAATTGAACGAACGAACCGCAGCCGGTTCGTCGCGTTTGTTTCGGGAGTGCCGAGCAGCGCAAGTATTCGGACTAAAGGACTTTTTCAAAGCCCATTTGAAGAATATTTACTTGACATACTTGACGGAATATTCTTTACATGAGCTTTATAAACGGGAGTGCCGTACAGTATATCGCGCGAGAAAGACTTTTACTGATAATTAGTCCGCGCGCGATTGTAATTTATTATCCGCGAGTGTTTCTCGCGAGTGTCCTTGTGCGGTGAGAGGAGGAGGAGAGACGACGTCCTGAGAGGAGGAGGAGGTCCGAGAGGGACATCGGGCACCGGCGGAGCAACCTTGGGGTAAGTACCATCTCTTAAGCTATACATAAAATTAATAATTTGTTTCCATTTATTTCAATTGTTTTATCTTGATAAGTTAAAAGTATAATTGAAGAAAGAGAAATTAACTAAAATTTTATTCTTGTAAAGATCTTTTTCGTTAAACAGATAATTGTATTGCTAAATATTTTATATTGAAAGACGAATTAGAGGCGCGTAAAGAATATTATCTTTTAAAATATTGATCATTGTGAACGCTTCTTTAATTTGAATCTTATGTTTGTATGTTACAGTATCGTAGCTACGTGGCTGAGTAACTCCGCCTGTTGCACATCGGGTTGGTGAGTCAGAAATTTTTTTTTACTGAGGTAACGGATCGATGATTAATTAAATATAGAGGAAATGTATCTCGATATATGTCAAATTATGACAATAAATTATAGTATAAATTTATTACATCTCGTAGATCCGTTACCTTAAAATGGATGGGCTAAAACTGATTATGGAAAATATTTAATCTTGGTGTCATCTGTTTATTGATGTATTTGCGATTGTGCTTGAGGAAATACTCGCACACTTCGCACCGAGTTTTTAAAGAGCTCATATTATCGTTTATTTTATTGAATTATGTTGACGAATCGTCGCCTTCTATATAAATAATTTTTAAATAAAATTTTAAATGTTAAATAAAATATATATCAAAGTATATTTTATCGAATCAGAATTTTATTTCGCGAATTTGAACGAGTAAAGTACATAGTAAATTAAATTTTTAAAATTTTTGTTACGTAAATTAATTCTACTTACAATTAAAGTAATAATTTTGAAAATATAAATTTTTTTATTTAAATTTTTTTATAAAATTATTTTTATATTTTTCTGAAACAAAAGAGATAAAAGTAAGCAAAATGTTGTGTTAGGTGTTGTAAAAAAATATATCTGTAGATAGAGAAAAATTATTAATTAGTTAGAATATGTGTTATACCTATCTATTCCTTTCCATATATTTATCCAAGATTAAATATTATACAAATCGATGTAAAAAACAATTACAGATATATAATAAATAAAGAGTAAGAAATATTCCGATTTTATTATGCAACTTATTTTATGGAAAGCGCGATAATGTTTATTAATTATTAAAGTTTATTTTAACAAAGCACCGATTTTACCCTAATGTTTTATAGCCTATCCATCTACTTTTGATTAAGAAATTGACTTTATACCAGTTAAGTAATTAATAATATATTAACAGCATTAGTTTAATTTGAAACAAAATTGAAACAATTTTGTTAGTTTAATACGTCATGTTCTTGTCTTAATAAAATAAAGATTTATTTTGTTAATATTGAAATAATATTTATTATTTAATTAACAAGATTTTTTACAATTAAATCTATGCTATTAATTCAACATAATTATTTCCATAAAAAATATGATACAACTAATCATGAGATATAAAAGAAACGGCTGTTATAAAATAAAAAATTAATTGTTACATTTTATTTGATATCGATCAAAAGAATTCATTGAGAGAATTTGTATCAATGCACAATATATTATATACATATTGTATTTATTACGGCACAAAATATATATAATGTACGATGAACTAACACACTATATATACATATATATATATATGTAAAGAAAGGTACTTTCTTCAATTGAATTTGCCGCGCTACAGTAGTTGGTAGGAGGCTGAAGTCGGTAACACTGATCAAGAGAGATAGATAGAGAAAGGGAGAGAAAACGATAAGCACGTGTACGTATTCTGCAAAATCATTGAGGTAGAAAGATTGTTCGAATAAAGAGTAATTAGAGGTGTAACGGAGAAAGAAACTTTAATTGTCGTTTCTCTTGTTACAGGTAAGGTTGTAAATATTGTATATAATTTGTTCAACATAGTAAATAAAATTTAAATCTCTTGTTACAGAGCAACATATTGGTTTTTTTCTTGGAAAATCCTCAATAATAGAAATTGTCTTACATATATATATATACATATATATATATAATGTAACTAAATGAAAATATCTTAAACATATAAATTACATAAAAAATGTGAAGATTAATGGGAATAATAATGCGTATAATGCTACATATGCGTAAAAAATTAGCGAGACCTGTACAATTGGATGGATATTCGGGTTTTTTTTTATTATCACGGTGTAACCAACCGCGTTTATGGCGACAAGTAATTTTATTGATTGGTCAAGTTGCGCGAATCTTCTGTAAATTTTAAAGACTCATTTCTTCCTTCTTCGCTTTTACGAAAACTGCCTCAGCCTCAGACTATACTGTTGTCCTGCTGTCATCCGATCATTTTCAAAAGTGCGCAGGAGAATATTATTTCGAAAAACTGCAATGATCCGAGAATTAAAATAATACTGATTAAATATCAAGGAATGAGAGAAAGAAAAGGAATATTTGCTTAAACACGATATGCTCAAAAATGCTAGTCACAATATGACTTTAGGAAAAAGTGAAGAAAATGCTAGACAAATTTTAAAATAAATTTGATCATAAAGGGAATACCTCGGTCGACTTTATAGCGTCAAGGGTTCAATTTTATTTTAAAAAATAAATAATGCAAACTGTATGCATTCTTATCATGAGAAAACTGCAATATCAGCACTACCCATAACGGCCGCATGTTGCTGCATGTATAGATTCGCGTTCCATTGATGCAACCTTCCGCGTAAGCGTCGAAAGGGATTTACCGTGTATGCCGGCGTTACAGTAAAATCGCTACGAGCAGATCGAATGACAATGAGCAACGCGATTCTTCGTTTGCGAGAAAGCCGGAAGAGCGGAAGAGTGTGACAGGCGCAGACCGGGGCGGTTAAAACTCGGTCGATTAATTAATTGCGGCTCAAATTGACTACTCGACCGGGGAAATATGGTGTGTCCCGTAAAGAATCGCTTAGACCGCGAACAATTATTCGCGTCAAGTCGCAATCACGAGTCTTTAATACGAATCACGAAAAGTCGTTACCACTATCGAGGAAAAAGAACGATTTACTTTCTGCGGTGAAAAGAAAATTTACGTACAGTCTGGTAAACACCTTTATTTGGTAAAATAAAACCAAATGTGCTATAAAATTATACATATTCTACATATACATATTCTACTATTATTAGACCTTTATAAAAATCGGCGGTAAATCTTTCCTGATAAAGAAATCGCACGCGATACTTTAATGCTTGTTGTATAAAAAAATTAACTCGTTTCTGCAACGAGTAACATTTTATCTTTATTAATAACTGCCGTCATTTCAGTGACTTTACCGTCGTGACGATAGTAAGCGCGAGATACGCGTTCGATATTATATACATACTATACGAATTAAAAGCCGCATTTTGACCCGTAATGAGCAACTAATAATAAAAAAAATTGACAGGCATGCGCTTTAAAATTCATATGATTTCTAATATCATATTAGCGATAAATTAATAATCACGATGTATAATTAGTTCAATAACAAATGCATTGAAGTGTAAGCAAAGAACAAATATTTTCTACCAATTTAAAAGCTACTGCTCCGTAATGTTATTCGATTCTGTCATCATCATCATTAAGCCAGCCGCAATTTTCTTCAATTAGTTTCTTCCAATATTCTGCAAAAATAAATGTATTAAGTTATATTATACATACGTTCAATTATGCAAATCTGAATACGTGCTTCATATATATTTTAAAATCTGAAAAACTCTTAGCATTTAGCGATTATCGCTTACATGATTGCTCGCGTCTTAACTGAGAGAAGTTTATCCCTTTTTCTCGGCAATAATTGCTTAATAACATTCTTTATCATGCATTAAGAGCGTCAAATTTATTCCGTGTTTTAATTTATCAAAATTACCTTTTAATTCCTGGATTGTACCATCAGTGCCGCCATATTCGATGGGTAAAATTTCAGCAGGAATATCCTTGAAACAGTCCAGCGTATGTGAATAGACGTGAAATCTGTTCTTCATCTTTTCGGTCATGAAAGATTTTAGAATCTTCGCAATAACATCGAAAAATGCCGGGGCATTGAATATATTGATTTTCTGGAATCTTATAGGATAGCAGCTTTGCCACGTGTGGACTATATTCATTAATATGTAGGGTCGCAATTGAAGAATGTGGCGTAGAGTTGGATTGACCATGTCTATAAGCGGTACGCAACCGTACACAGATCCTGCGGGATAATATTTCATTGCCACTTCCGTCGCCATCATACCAATCTAAAAAAATCGTCGGGAAACAATGATAGCGAATTGAAAATAAGTCATCTTGACGACATCGATCATAAACCATTCGAGCAGCATATTATTTTAATTTTTACCTTAGCTACGTCTGATATTTTGTGTTTTGTCGGATCATGCCGAGTGCCGTATAGAATAATAACCAATCTTCCTTGACTATCTGGCTTTCGCAAAGGCAAAACTGTTCTAAACGTGAATAAATAATTTCAGAGTATCTTTCAAAAAAATCAAAATATCTTTTAATTTTAATAATGCATTTAGTATTTTCAAAATTTTTCAATAAAATATTTTTCTTAGAATATAATAGAAACAAAAAGAGAAAATTACCAATAATTCATCTTTAATTTTATACAAGATGTTATTGTTAAAATTGAAGCTGCAATTAGTGAATGGTTCTGTTATGTACGAGGTTATGTATCCGAAATAGATAAAGCAGATTAAAAAATAATGAAAAACAAAATTAGATTAATTATCCGAAATACTGTTCGTTACCCCAAATCAAGCAGTTCCTGCAGTTCTGGTCGAAAGGGATCTCTATTCATGTACCATTCTGGTAAATTGGATCGCTGCTTATAATAGTTTCGTATCCTGATCTTAGTTTTCTCAAGATTAAACTTGCATACTCTCAAAAATCGCAGGATAAGAAAGTCATCTGTGTACACATTAAAAAGTCCCTTTAACTAAAAGGCTATAATTGAAACAGGGCTAAATCAGATATTATAAATTATATTTTATAAATGCGTGCCACGGGATAAGATGGGGATTTTTAATTAATAGAAGATTTAAATAAAATTTTGAAAAACATTTTGGCTTACAAAATGGCAACATGCAATAATGCGATAACGAACTTTGTCATGTAGGTCTTTTATCGAGTTACTATATTTCATCATTTATTATTATTTGCCGAAACTTTCAGATTATTTTCGATTTTCTCTTCATTATAAGTCAGACACAATTTGTTACATTATTTTTTGTTTTTCTTTTTTTTTACACGATCAAGAATGAATTCAGAGAGCTAAACATCTGACGTGAATCAACGTAATGTCAACGTCAATTACAGATGAATTAGTTGTACTGCTGAAGTAACGAGCCGAAATTGAATTCCGACACGTCCGTAGGATCGCTGATATGTCATTTTTACCGATTCGTATGCGCAGTTCGTCCTCGATCCAGCGTTTGATCTCCGCGACAGCGTTCTCTCTCGTTTCGTCGGTCTCGTTCAAATTTGCCGCTGCATATCTTTTATCTTCTTCAGTCAGCTCTTGTGGAGCATGAGGCATAACACTGTCGCTGCAAGTGCTCGCTATTGCGACGTTAGTGAACATTGATGAATCCGAAGTCTCGCCCACCGGGGAGAGACTCGTGTCTGCAAATAGAGTAGATGCACTAACTGTCACGCGTAAAATAAAACAAATGCCAAATGCAACAATGTTTAATGCAATGTGTAAAATTATGTATCACGACAAATAACATAGAACAACTCTGCGCTGTATGCAGAGTACGTAAACTTTGGAATTATTGAGTCGACTGCGATGTGCAATCTCTGATTATCGCAGTGCGATATATACTCAGAGATTGCGCTATATACAGCCGACTATGATTCGGTCTGATGACTTTGATAGACACTTGATAAATACTTTCTACTTATTCCCGAGCGGTGCGAAAATACTTTAATTTCTTAATAAGAAAAATAAGACCGTTTTATGATAGATACAATCAAATTAGAATAAAATGCTATTTTCGGTCCGAGCTTAGAGAGATTTTTGGTAGCTTAATATTTTCTGTGCATATATAGGTCCGGAAGTATGTTCCGGGACTTTTATTTTTTACACCGATATATTCCGGGACATTTGGCAGTTTCCAGGACTGTCCTGGAAAAACGTCATGTCCTACGGCACGTTTCGGGACAGTTTTTTGACGCTGCGTACATTATATGCGTTATATTCCAGGACTGTACATTTCAAAAAACGTAAACAGTCTCGAAACATACCTCTGGACCTACATATATATTGTATATATATACATATATATATATATACATATATATGTATCACACGGAATTCTATACATATCTAATACTAAAATTTAAGCAACGTTAAAGAAAGATTTTGTGCGAAATATCTGTCGCGGCAAAATAATGATAGTTAGAACTGTATAGAGTTCTCGACAGACTCGAAATAAAAGAAAAAAGAAGGAACAGGTTTTATATGTGTATCATTAACTTTTCTCACGTGCGTTTTCTTTGATCTTTATTTTGAAAATCTTAACAAAAATTTCGGCAGTTTTTCTAAGTCTCTCTGTACATTATTCCCTAGTAATAAGTATAAGTCTCAAAACAGAATAATCGACGAAGTATTTGATACTTCTAACTAATGGAGTGTCGCTTATTATAATCCGTCAAAATGCAGTATGTGTTATAATTATAATTATAGTTATAATTATGTTTAAGTAATTAAGTTAAAAGAGAAAGAAAAGGAAAGGATGCTGGAAATGTCGATTGTCCAACTTGTCGAAGTACATACGAGAATACGATAATCCAGAACTTTTACTGTTCACATTCGTACAGTGAACGCACTATTTTCTCTCGCCTCACTTATACACATATATCACTTCTAGTGTAAAAGTATAACATAAATGCGCTAGGTTTTATCGACACGATATAAAAATTCATTTTAAGGGTCAGTATAAGATACGCATCACTTTCACGAGTAAACGAAATTCATATAGCGTCCGCATAGTCACTCATAATAATCAGCTTTCGCTCTTTCGTTCACCGACTCCGTCACTTTCCTCGTCACTTGAATCTTCTCCATACATAGCTGCCAATTTTCTAAATTTTGGCCCCAAATTAGATAGATAATCAAAATTGAGATCTCCATCAGTAGTGCCTATTAACAAAAAGAAAATAATAAAATTAATTAAGAAAACGATACAAGAATATATAGTAGTAATATAGTAAATAAGTTTCAGAAATTTTCTGAGATTCAAAAATACTAACATGAAGCTAATGACGATAGGTCGCCTTCTGATGTGCCTTCTCCCTCGTAAGCATAATGGCGAACATCGTCGTATGGTGGTGCGTCGTAAACGGCTCTCAAGACGTTTAAATCATAACGCGCATCAGCCTCACCGCCTCCCTTTTTCTCGTAATTAATAATATTTTCTCCAATATTGTCCATCAAATCATCCGTCTTTCTCCTATCCACAACTGTCGCCAGATTATCCGTCTTTCTTCTATCCACAACTGTCGCCACAAGCAACATTACCAATTATGCAGACTAAAATTAATATAATGGATATAATAAATATAATAAATGTGGCCTTTGTCATGCCAGGATCGCCGGATTTCTTTATCGTCAGATTTTTGTTGAAGTCTTCGAAGATCGGCGGATTGTCATTAACGTTTTCGATAAAAATCTCGACTTGCGCCGTGTCATTAAACACACCGTCGAACGCTCTCACAGTCAGATTGTACTTGGTGATTTTTTCATAATCGAGCCGCTTGTTCACGCGAATCTTTCCCGTTCTAGCTTCAATATAAAAACTGTCGTCGGTGTTTCCCGATATGATGCTGTACGTGACAGGGTCTAGAACAGACAATTTATTTATATTATGTAAAATCTTCCTCTCTCTCTCTCTCTCTTTCTCTCAAACACCTCATTGTATGTCGGCCTAGCTTACGTAAACAGATTCACTGTAAAATCTCACGAATTTCTGCTCTCCAATATAAGCTCTTACATACTCCGAAATAACGATCGTTACCCCAAATCAAGCAGTTCCTGCAGTTCCGGTCGAAGTGAGTCTTTATCCCTGAACCATTCTGGTAAGCAGGATCGTTGCTTATAATAGTTTCGTATCCTGCTCTTGGTTTTCTCAAGATTAAACTTGCATACTCTCAGAAATCGCAGGATAAGGAAGTCATCTGTGTAATAAGATTAAACACACAAACCAAGAGATTTTTAAAATATACAAAAGACATTTTACGAACAACGTGATAAAAATTACCATGCAGATTGGTAAATATTGAAAAATTATTGAAATTTCCTAGATATATTTTAGTAAAATTAATTAAATATATTTTATATTTTAATGAAATAGATGTTAATATTTCTTATTATGGTGGATATTTATCAGAATAGCTCATTCTTGGTGGTACATGTTGTCCCACAACTACCGTGATTTCAGGGTAAATTTTAAGAAAAAATTCTCTCTGTGAAGGTTCCCTTGAAATAAAACGTTACAACTGAAGCAGTGCTAAATCAGATATTATAAATTATATTTTTTATAAACGCGTGCCCTGGGATAGCATAATTTTAAGAACAAATTTCTAATATCTAAATGTATATATATATATATATATACATATATACACACTTTCCTGTTTCTTTGATTAATAGAAGATTAAACAAAATTTCAAAAAATTATTTGGTTCAGAAAATAGTGAAATAAACTAGCGCGATAACCGAAATTTGTCCATATAGATCTTTTATCGAGTTACTATTTTTTGTCATTTATTATTATTTGTCGAAACTTTTAGATTATTTCCGCTTTTTTTTTATTATAAATCAGACACAATTTATTACATTTTTTTTGTTACACGATCAAGAATGAATTCAACGAGGTAAACGTCTAAAATGAATGAGACGTAATGTCATATCGACAATTGAAGATGAATGCGTTGTACATACTGCCGAAGTAGCGAGCCGTAATTGAATTTCAACAGGACCGTTGTTAATTTTACCGATTCGTATGCGCAGTTTGTCCTCGATCCAGCGTCTGATTTCCGCGACAACGTTCTCTCTCGTCTTGTCGGCGTCGATCTCATTCAAATATGCCGCTGCATATTCCTTATCCTTTCTTGTCAATTGTGGAACATGACACATAACACTACTCGCCATCGCGGCAATAAGAAACGCTAATGAACGCTAATAAAAGCCTCGTCCACTGCGGAAAGACTCGCGTTTGCGAGCCGCGGAGATGATCTGACACGCGCACAATAAACGATAGCACTATCAGCAGACAACATAGTAAACAACGTATACGCTTTCGTGGGATCTTAATGTTGAAATCACTTCAGAAATGATCAGTAATTATCAGTAATCGCGCCATCTACGAAGAATAGACGGTTTGGTGAACCTGATGGATACTTTAATAACTATTCTCGAGAGAATGAGCCGCGAAGAAACATATAGTATACGCTTTTAATCCTTTAAATGGAATGCACATACTTACTCTGCTTAATCTGCTCTATTTTGTATTATGCTCCCGGCAAGGAATCGTTTACATAACGAAAAAAAAAAGAGAAGATAATTTACTTTCTTCGGTATATAAAAAGTAAAATGACACATGGCTTGGTAAATCACATTTATTCGATTAAAAAAAAACCAAATGTGCTACGAAATCAAACATTTTCTGACATTATTGACCCGTTGGAAAAATCCCTGATCTTCTCTAGTGAAAAAAATGCACACAATACTTTTTGATACATATCGCATAGAAAGATAAACCTGTTCCTGCAATAAGTAGCATCTTATCTTTATTAATAGCTGATACCGTCGCACTGATTTAGCTATCGTAATAAACAGTAAATGCGGAACATGTATTTCTGAAGGCGTATTTTAATATGCAACTTATGATAAATAAAATTGACAGACATTTGTGTTATTTTTACGATTTATCAACATTAATAATCACAATGTATATTCGATGCGATAATAAATGCATCTGATTATGATTATACGGTAAGAACAAACATTTTCTGTCGATTTTCTGCTCCGAAATGTTATTCGATTCTGCCATTCTCATCATCATCATGTTTCAGCCAGCTGCAATTTTCTTCAATACATTTCTTCCAAAATTCTGTAAAAATAAATGTTATATTAATGATTATGCGAATCTGGACAAGTGCTTCATATATATATATATATATATATATATATGGGCTTCGCCCGGGAGTCGTTTTTCTTCAAACGACTTCATTTGTGTTTCAATATCCTTAATTGAAAAAAATTCCTTTATCAGGCAATGGCTGATAAAATTTGATCCACTATATAACGAATGAGTAGTTAAGCAAACATACGTACACACCAATCCACAAAAATGCTATAAATTGAAAAATATTACTTTTTTATCGACTGAAATTCAATTCTGTCGTATACAATTCTTTAAGATTCACTTAATTATTTCCTAAAAAATTTGAAAAATTTTGTAACCGATTTCCAAAAAAATCGGTAACGAAAAATTACACACTTTATGGCAATCTCCGGGAAATTCTACCCCTGTTTTATATACAATTCTTTAAGATTCGGTCAATTATTTTCCGAAAAATTGGAAAAATTTCGGATACCGGTTCCCAAAAAGATCGGTAACAAAAAACTATACGCTCTATAACACTCCCCGGAAAATTCTACCCCTATTTTATATACTTTTGGTAAAAATTTGGTCGAATAGTTCAAGAGTGTATAAAGAACATACATACATACATACAGACATTCTATTTTATATATATAGATATGTATCTTTTAGATTACGATAAAATTTCTTGGCATTTAAAGATTATCATCTACGCGCGCGCGATTGCTCGTCTTAACTGAGTTATAAGAACATTATCTCTTCTTTTCTGCAATACTTGTTTAATAACATTTATTATCGTCCACTAAGCGCGCCACATTTAATTTCTTTAATTTATTATAATTACCTGTTAATTCCTGCATTGTATCACCAGTGCCGCCATATTCGACGGGCAAAATCTCAGCAGGAATATCTTCGAAACAGTCAAGCGTATGTGAATAAATTTGAAATCTGTTGTTTATTTTTTCCGTCATAAAGGTTTTGAGAATCTTCGCAATAACATCAAAAAATTCCGGGGCGTTGAATATTTTAATCTTCTGATATCTCATAGGATAGCAGCTTTGCCACGTGTGGACTATATTCAATAATATATAGGGTCGGAATTGAAAAATGTGGCGCATGGTTGGATTGGCCACATCTATTAACAATGAGCAACCGTACACTGATGCTGCGGGATAATATTTCATTGCCACTTCTATCGCTATCATAGACATCTAAAAAGATCGCCCATAAAGAAATAATGATTGACAATTAGAAATACTTCATCGCGACAATTGGCCATAAATCGTTCGATCATTATATTATTTCAATATTTTACCTTAGCTATGTCCGACATTTGGTGTCTTCTCGGATCATGCAGAGTGCCGCGCATTATAATAACCAATCTTCCTTGACTATCTGGCTTCCGCAGGGGCAAACATATTCTAAAAATGAATAAAATATTTCAGAATCCTTTGAAAAATCAAAATTTATTTTAATTTTAATAATGCATCTAGTATTTCCAAATTTTTTTTTTATAAATTGTTCTTTTTAGAAAATAATATAGACAAAGATAAATTACCAAAAATTTATCTCTAATTTTACACAAGTTGTTATATTAAAATTTAAGTTGCCATTTGTGAAGTGTTCTGCTATTTATCCGAAATAGACAAAGCAGATTTAAGAAAAACAAAATTCTATATGAATATATTCTCCGAAATAATGTTCGTTACCCCATATCAATCATTTCCTGCAGTTCCGGTTGAAACGGATCTCTATTCCTGTACCATTCTGGTAAATGGGATCGCTGCTTATAATAGTTTCGTATCCTGACTTTAGTTTTCTCAAGATTAAACTTGCATACTCTCAAAAATCGCAGGATAAGAAAGTCATCTGTGTACACATTAAAGAGTCCTTTTAATTAAAAGGCTATAATTGAAACAGTGCTAAATCAGGTATTATAAATTATATCTTATAAATGCGTCCCACGGGATAAAATGAAGATTTTTAATAATTTAATAGAAAATTTAAGTAAAGTTTATAAAATGGCAAAATGCAATAGTGCGATAACGAACTTTGTCATGTAGGTCTTTTATCGAGTTTATTTCATCATTTATTATTATTTGCCGAAACTTTCAGATTATTTTCGATTTTCTGTTCATTATAAGTCAGACACAATTTGTTACATTATTTTTCGTTTTTCTTTTTTTTTACACGCTCAAAAAGCAAAATTCAAAAAGCTAAACATTTGACGTGATTCGGCGTAATGTCATGTCAACGTCAATTAAAGATGAATGAGTTGTACTGCCGAAGTAACGAGCCGTAATTGAATATCAACACGCCCGTAGGATCGCTGATGTCATTTTTACCGATTCGTATGAGCAGTTCGTCCTCGATGCAGCGTTTGATCTCCGCGACAGCGTTCTCTCTCGTTTCGTCGGTCTCGTTCAAATTTGCAGCTGCATATCTTTTATCCTCTTCAGTCAGCTCTTGTGGAACATAAGGCACAGCGTCATCGCTGCAAGTGCTTGCCCTCGCGATGTTAGTAAACGTTGATATACGCGAAGCCTCGTTCACCGAGGAGGGACCAGTATCTATAATACAAATTACGTAGATGCACTGTCACGTGTAAGATAAGACAAATGGCAAATGCAACAATGTTTAATGTAATGTGTAATTATGTAACACGACAAATAACACGGATCATCTCTGCGCTGTATGCAGAGTACGTGAACTTTAAAATTATTGAGTCGACTGCGATAATAATCAGAGATTGCGCCATTTACAGCCGACCATAATTCGATTTGATGACTTTGATAGAACACTTGATAAATAGATACTTATTTCTACTTATTCCCGAGCGGCGAAAAATACTTTAATTTCTAAATAAGAAAAATAAGACCGTTTTATGATATACAGTGAAATTAGAATAATGCCATTTTCGGTCCGAGCTTAGAGAGATTTTTGGTAGCTTAATATAAATGCGCGCTGATCACTGTCGGACTTGAAACACAGTTTATTGTTGAAACAATGGCCCCTTCTTCCCCGTAATTAAATCGATTTAACTATCTAAATAACTGTAAAGAATTTTAATTTCTAAATCTATTGCAATGTAACACGCATTAGATCTTCTAAAAAATATGAATAGAATTCATGTAAGATAAACTTATATTAAAAAATTATAATTATATTGTTATACTTATAAATTAAAGCATATAAGATTAATAAGTTAAAATGTATATCTAATTTCTAGTTAAAGAGTTAAAATGACGTAAACAAAAATGAGTAATACGAATTTCTTTTCTCATTTTTCTAAATATAGATATTATTTCTTGCTCCTTTGACTAATTGAAGATATAAACGATCGCTATATAAGTGAAAAACATCTTGATTAAAAAATAGCAAAATACAATAATTGCGAGAACGCACTTTATTATAAAAAATTTCTATGCAGTAACTATAGGTATTTATTATTATTTATTGACACGATTACTTTCACTTCTTTTTTTGCTAACAAAAACGCCACTTGTTACATCATTTTTTATTTCTTTTTAAGTGAAGATATATCAGATGTCACGTCACATTTCCGCGGATTGAAGGTGACTTCTTTTTATCTTCAGAATTAATTAACTATAATTGAATTTTAACGCGAATTTCACGTAGGATCGTTGTCCGTTTTACCGTTACGTGCATATAAGTCGTTCTTTTCCTTGATCCAGCGTTTAATTTCCGCGAGGGCGTTCGCTCTAGTCTCATCAGTCTCGTTCAAATATGTCGCTGCATATAACTTATCCGCGCTGTCCAGCTTTTGCCGAGCGTAACACTCTGCACTGTCGCCGTGGTCACTTGCATTTGCCATCGTAATATCACGAGATGCTTCGTTCGCTCTGGAGGATAATTTACGTCTGAGAGCCGCAGAGATGCTCTGCCCTGTTTTATTTCGCGCACGATCAACAAAAAAGAACAAGGACGCAAGGACGCTTCCATAACGCTTGCGTAACGAAAGAACAGAAGAACGATTTATTTTCTTCGGTAAAGGCCAAAATAAGGTATGGCCAAGGTAAACTACTTTATTAATCGGCAAAAGTAAAATGACAGTGACGTCATGAGTTCTAGAGTTTCCTATAGGTTTTAGAAAGAGTTCCGTTCGAATAACCCCAAAAATCGATGACAAAGTAGAACAAAAAATTTCTCTATTTTTCTTAAATCAATTTTTTATGGTAGATTCGAAAAGATGTCGATGAGTTCTAGAGTTCCCTAAAAAATTTACCTCTCGGGACTTGGAAAATTTTCGAGGTGTGGCACTTTGAAGGGCTGTAACTTTTTAAATATTGATCGTAGCGCTTCGAGTCATAATAGTGCTTTTTTGTAAAATTTTTCTTGTAAAAAAACTTGGCGCTGCTAGACTTCAAAATTTAAACATTAAAATTTAAACATTAGTACTAAGATTTTTGATTGAATAAGAAAACAATAAACATAATATTTAGGGAAGAATGCGACAGGAGTAAAAAAGCAGCGCCAAGTTTTTTTACAAGAAAAATTTATTTATTTTATTTTAATTAAATATTTTTATTTTGTACTGTTACTTCTTTAATTCTTTGTAATTAAAATGATTCTTTATAAGGTTAAAAATTTGTTAAAGAGAATTAAGAAGCTATTACCACTTGGGTTGGAATAGGAAGACCCTTGAATAGGAACACAAAGATATCACTTGGGTTTTATTTTTTAAGAGTAGCTGCACAAAAATTATTTTTCAAAGTATACTAAACGTGAACAAAGCATTTCAAATTTCTTGAAGAACTGAATGAATATGTATCTTTTACTTTGATAGCGATGCGCATCTAGTAATTTCTGAGAGTCTTAAATAAAATATTTTTATTAAAACATAACAGAAATAAAAAACAAAAATTAACTCAAAGTTATCTGTAAAAATGTAAATAATTTGAAATTAAATTTGCAATTTGTGACGTGTTTTGCTATGTATCCAAGATAGATAGGAGTAAAATAAAAATAATTTACGATCTATATAATATCATAATTCGCTACCAAAATCGAAATATTAAGAAAACTCTTAGATTAAAACAATAACTGACTATACACAATTATGTTTTAAGTTATATTAATATAATTGAGTTTCAGTTAAGTTAATACAAATTATATTGATATAAATTAATATACGAATATAGAAAACGGACTAACTAAGAACCAAGCGTGGTAATTGATGTGCAAAAATTTTACTTTTATTTCTATTTTTACATATTTTCCATCTTTGACTGCGCGCCGACTAAATTTGTCAGACTTAAAACAGAGTTCCGGTTGGAGTAGTAAAATTCCCCTACACCTATAATTAAATCAAATTAATTTAATTTTTGATGCTATATGCATCTAAATAACTGTAAAGAAATCATTGTGAAAAATATTACCTCAGCCAGGGTTCGAACCTGGAACTTCCTTCATTCCGTGAAGGTTGGAAGATATGTAAAATAGAAATAAAAATAAAACTTTTGCGCATTATTTACGGCGCCTGGTTCTTAGGTAACTCGTTTTCTATATTTATTTAATAAATTTTTATTTTAAAAGGATAAAAAACTATAAGAAGTTTTTTATATATTATTTCTTCAGGTGGTTATCATTTGCTTTTAAATTATACAGATAAATATTTTATACACAATTTGCATTATCGAGATATTATATTTTTTTAATTCTGTTTGTCTACCACGCGCCGAACAAAATTTGCATAATCATGAATTTTTTATCAAATTTTTTACAATTTTTTAAAATTGTGGATTTCCATTGGAGTCTATACTTCAAATTTTAAATTAATATACTTGTTTTTAATCTATGACGTAAGAACCGCAATCGTTACAAAAGAAATCAGCGATAATAATAATTAAGGCGCGAAAATTTATAAAATTTTGTTCAACTCTGAAATTTCACTCAATTACGATATAATCGGATAATCCGCAATGCGTTGCTTGCAAAATAATAATAGCGGGAGTAGAATTTTCTTAAATTATATAAAAACAAACGCTTTATTATATGCCGATCTAAGTTACGGAAAAAAATCACTACAAAGTCTCACGAAACTGCTAACTCCAATAAACTCTTATACTCCGAAAGAGTGATCGTTACTCCAAATCAAGCAGCTCCTACAGTTTCGGCCGAAGTGGATCAGTATTCATGTAAGAATGTTCTGGTAAATCGAATCGTTGCTTATAATGGTTTTGAATCCTGATCTTGGTTTTCTCACGATTAAATTTGCAAACTCTCAAATATCGCAAAATAAGAAAGTCATCTGTGTACAGATTAAAAATTCCTTTCAACTAAAAAATTACAATTGAAGCAGTGCTGATAATATCATTAGATATTATACAAATTAGGTATTATAAACGTGTGCAAAATAGATACAAGTAACATATGTTTCTAAAAATAAATTTTTAATGTTTCTTTATCAGAAAATATTAACAAATCTATTTTATTATATTATTGTCCAAAGAAAAATTATTTGATATTTTTTGCCCCTTTAGTTGAATTTAAATTTAGGGCAAGGATCATTAGCATGACGAAGAAGCAAAAGAACGATTTACCTTCTTCGGTGAAGGATAAAATAAAGTATAGTCTGGTAAATCACTTTTATTCGATATGTGCTATAAAATCGAACATTATTAGTCTTTAAGAAAATCCCCGATTGATCTCTCCGTAAATCCTGGAAGAAGAAGTCGCATAAAATGCCACAATGCGTATCGCATAAAGAGATAAACCTGTACTTGCAACAAATAACGTTTCTTATTAATAGTTGATGCAGTTATTACAGTAACTTCGCTATCTTGACAATAATAAACGGGAAACATGTATTTGCGAATTATAGTTGACACCGGAGAGGAGGTACAGGTAATTTCACTGATTCGTGATAATAAACGCGGAACTTATTTCTCTATAACAGAGGCGTATTGTAATGTGCATTGCGCTATTAGCGATAAACGAAATCAATACCATACTCTTGAGTATTGATATATTTGTTACTATTTTTGTGATAAATCACAGTATAGTAATCGTATTAGCTGCAGTGAATAACGGATTCTAAAACCCGATGTGACAAATTTATATGCAATAGTTACTATAATATCTATCCTCTAAAAGATGCTCCAAACAAAAAATGGAAATAGTTTAATTGCTAAATATTTTACACTAGACAGCGTACCAGTCTCTGGTATAAAAATAAAATACATGATACCGTCGCACTGATTTAGCTATCGTAACGATAGTAAATGCGAAACATGTATTTTTGAAGATGTATTTTGATATGCAACTTATGATAAATATAATTGACACAGACATTTGTGTTATTTTTGCGATTTATCAACATTAATAATCACAATGTATATTCGATGCGATAATAAATGCATCCGATTATACGGTAAGAACGAACATTTTCTGTCGATTTTGAAGCTACTGCTCCGAAATGTTATTCGATTCTGCCATTCTCATCATCATGCTTAAGCCAACTGCAATTTTCTTCAATGTATTTCTTCCAAAACTCTGCAAAAATAAATGTTATATTGCATACATGGAATTTAATGATTATGCGAATCTAGACAAGTGCTTCATACATATATTTTAGATTACGATAAACTCTTGGCATTTTTAACGATTATCACCTACACGCGCGCGATTGCTCGTCTTAACTGAATTTAAAAAAAATTTATTTCTTCTCTTCTCGACAATACTTGTTTGATAATATTTTGATCGTCCACTAACAGCGCCACATTTACTTCTTTTAATTTATTATAATTACCTGTTAATTCCTGCATTGTATCACCAGTGCCGCCATATTCGACGGGCAAAATCTCAGCGGGAATATCTTCGAAACAGTCAAGCGTATGTGAATATATGTGAAATCTGTTTCTTATCTTTTCGGTCATGAAAGACTTGAGAATCCTCGCAATAACATCGAAAAATACCGGGGCGTTGAATATTTTAATCTTCTGGTATCTCATAGGATAGCAGCTTTGCCACGTGTGGACTATATTCATTAATATAGAAGGTCGGAATTGAAGAATGTGTCGTATGGTTGGATTGGCCACGTCTATTAACAATGCGCAACCGTACACTGATGCTGCGGGATAATATTTCATTGCCACTTCTATCGCTATCATAGACATCTAAAAAGATCGCCCATAGAAAAAATAATAATTGATAATTAGAAATACTTTATCGCGACGACAATTGGCCATAAATCGTTCGAGCATTATATTATTTCAATATTTTACTTTAACTATGTCCGACATTTGGTGTCTTCTCGGATCATGCAGAGTGCCGCGCATCATAATTACCAATCTTCCTTGACTATCTGCCTTCCGCAGGGGCAAACATATTCTAAAAATGAATAAAATATTTCAGAATTCTTTGAAAAAATCAAAATTTATTTTAATTTTAATAATGCATCTAGTATTTCCAAATTTTTTTATAAATTGCTCTTTTTATAGAATATAATATGAACAAAAGAGAAGTTACCCCCCAAAAATGTATCTCTAATTTTACACAAGTTGTCATTAAAATTGAAGTTTTCAATTGTGAAGTGTTCTGCTATTTACCCGAAATAGACAAAGCAGATTTAAGAAAAACAAAATTCTATGAATATATATACTCCGAAATAATGTTCGTTACCCCATATCAATCATTTCCTGCAGTTCCGGTTGAAACGGATCTTTATTCCTGTACCATTCTGGTAAATGGGATCGCTGCTTATAATAGTTTCGTATCCTGACTTTAGTTTTCTCAAGATTAAACTTGCATACTCTCAAAAATCGCAGGATAAGAAAGTCATCTGTGTACACATTAAAGAGTCCTTTTAATTAAAAGGCTATAATTGAAACAGTGCTAAATCAGGTATTATAAATTATATCTTATAAATGCGTCCCACGGGATAAAATGAAGATTTTTAATAATTTAATAGAAAATTTAAGTAAAGTTTATAAAATGGCAAAATGCAATAGTGCGATAACGAACTTTGTCATGTAGGTCTTTTATCGAGTTTATTTCATCATTTATTATTATTTGCCGAAACTTTCAGATTATTTTCGATTTTCTCTTCATTATAAGTCAGACACAATTTGTTACATTATTTTTCGTTTTTCTTTTTTTTTACACGCTCAAAAAGCAAATTTCAAAAAGCTAAACATTTGAGTCATTTGACGTGAATCGGCGTAATGTCATGTCAACGTCAATTAAAGATGAATGAGTTGTACTGCCGAAGTAACGAGCCGTAATTGAATTTCAACACGCCCGTAGGATCGCTGATGTCATTTTTACCTATTCGTATGCGCAGTTCGTCCTCGATCCAGCATTTGATCTCCGCGACAGCGTTCTCTCTCGTTTCGTCGGTCTCGTTCAAATTTGCCGCTGCGTATCTTTTATCTTCTTCAGTCAGCTCTTGTGGAACATAAGGCACAGCGTCATCGCTACAAGTGCTCGCCATGATCGCGATGTTAGTAAGAGTTGATGAACGCAAAGCCTCGTCCACCGAAGAGAGACCCCTATCTACAAATTACGTAGATGCACTGTCACGTGTAAAATAAGAAATGGCAAATGGCAAATGTTTAATGTAATGTGTAATTATGTAACACGACAAAAAACACGGAACAACTTTGCGCTGTATGCAGACGTGAACTTTGGAATTATTGACTCGACTGCGACAATCAGAGATTGCGCTGTCTATAGCCGACCATGATTCGGTTTGATGACTTTGATATAAACAGTTTTATGATATACAATCAAATTAGAATAAATCCCATTTTCGGTCCAAGCTTAGAGAGATCTTTGATAGCTTAATATAAATTTTAAATAATATAATGTATATGTATATTCCAACTTATTAAACTGCGCGCTGATCATTGTCGGACTTGAAATACAGTTTATTGTTGGAACAATGGCCCCTTCCTCCCCGTAATTAAATCGGATACGATTTAACTATCTAAATAACTGTAAAGAATTTTTAATTTCTAAATCCATTGCAATGTAACACGCATTAGATCTTCTAAAAAATATGAATAGAATTCATGTAAGATAAACTTATATTAAAAAATTATAATTATATTGTTATCTATACTTATAAACTAAGGATATAAGATTAATAAGTTAAAATGTATGTCTAATTTCTAGTTAAAGAGACGTAAAATGACGTAAATAAAAATGAGTTCTAGTTACAAAACGAGTAATACGACTTTTTTTTCTAATTTCGGAATACAACGAATTTTAATTAGAAGCTTAATTTCATACATCCGCTCTCGTGCATTATACTTTCAAGTATCTCTCTGTGCGATGGAAGAAAGAGAGAAATAATTTATTTTCCTTGAAACATAAAACTGAATCTAATTATATTTTGCTTGCGTACCAAAATACAATATTAGATATATTATGCACATTTGTGTGTTCTAAATGTATAGATATTCTTTCTTGCTCCTTTGACCTAACTGAAGATATAAACGATCGCTATATAAGTGAAAAACATCTTGATTAGAAAATAGCAAAATACAATAATTGCGAGAACGCACTTTATTATAAAACAGTAACTAGGTATTTACTATTATTTATTGACACGTTTACTCTCACTTCTTTTTTTGCTAACAAAAACGCCACTTGTTACAGTCATTTTTCATTTCTTTTTAAATGAATATATATCAGATGTCACGTCACATTTCCGCGAATTGAAGGTGACTACTTTTGATCTTCATGAATTAATTAACTATGATTGAATTTCAACGCGATATTTCACGTGGGATCGTTGTCCGTTTTACCATTCTGTTCATGTAAGTCTTCCTTCTCCTTGATCCAGCGTTTAATTTCCGCGAGGGCGTTCGCTCTAGTCTCATCAGTCTCGTTCAAATATGTCGTTGCATATAACTTATCCGCGCTAGGTCAGCTTTTGCCGAGCGTAACACTCTGCACTGTCGTCGTGGTCACTTGCATTTGCCATTGTAATACCACGAGATGCTTCGTTCGCTCTGGAGGATAATGCACGTCTGCGAGCTGCAGAGATACTCTGCCCCGCGCACAATCAACAAAAAATGATCAGCAATCACACGATGAATGCGTGCTCTTTCAGGATATAGATGCAAATCATATCAGCTATGAATCAACGCAATCGCATTATGTAAGAAGTAAAGACGCGGTGATGATTCTAATGGATAACTTGGTACTTATCCTCGAGAGAATAAGTCGCGAAGAAATGTTAAATTTTATATTCTTCACATTACGCTTTTAATCTTTTAAGTAAAATGCATATGTGCTGAAATTATATTAAAAAATTATAGTTATATCATTGCTTTCTAGTTGCACGTATAAAACAAATAAATTAAGAAACCTGATGTTTATAGTTAAAACAATAAGGCGATTTTAAAAAATAATTTGTAAGTTACAAGCGAGCATGGAACGATTTTCTTTTCTTAATTATTCACGTAATTTAAGAATATAGAAAATTTTTATGAATCGAACCTTTGAACACATCCGCTCTTCTGCATCACGCTAACGGCAAGGATCGCTTGCGTAACGAAAGAGAAGAAAAACAATTTACTTTCTGCGGTGAAAAGAAAATTTACGTACAGCCTGGTATGAACACCTTTATTTGGTAAAATAGAATTAAATGTGCTACAAAATTATATCGTACATATTCTACTGTTATTAGATCTTAATAAAAATCAGCGATAAATCGTTCCTGATAAAGAAATCGCACGCGATATTTTAATGCTTGTCGTATAAAAAAATTAACTCGTTTCGGCAACGAGTACATAACATTTTATCTTTATTAATAACTGATGCCGTCATTTCAGTGACTTTACCGTCGAGACGTAAGCGCGTTCGATATTATATACATACTATGCAAATTAGAAGAGCATTTTGATTCGCAACGAGCAACTAATAATAAAGAAAATTGACAGGCATGCGCTTTAAAATTCATATGATTTCTAGTATCATATATTAACGATAAATTAATAATCACGAATGTATAATTAGTTCGATAACAAATGCATTGAAGTGTACGCAAAGAACAAATATTTTCTTTTGATTTTAAAGCTATCTGCTCCGAAATGTTATTCGATTCTGTCATTCTTATCATTAAGCCCGCCGCAATTTTCTTCAATTAGTTTCTTCCAATATTCGGCAAAAGTAAATGTATATTAATTTATATTACATACGTTCAACTATGCAAGTCTGAACACGTGCTTCATATATATTTTAGAATCTGAAAAACTTTTAGCATTTAGCGATTATCGCTTACATGATTGCTCGCGTCTTAACTGAGAGAAGTTCATCTCCTTTTTATCGGCAATAATTGCTCAATAACATCCTTTATCGTGCACTAAGAGCGTCAAATTTATTCCGCGTTTTAATTTATCAAAATTACCTTACCTATAATTCCTGGATTGTACCATCAGTGCCGCCATATTCAATGGGTAAAATTTTAGCGGGAATATCCTTTAAACAGTCGAAACGTATGTGAATAGATGTGACAACTGCTCTTTATCTTTTCGGTCATGAAAGATTTGAGAATCTTCGCAATATAGCATCGAAAAATGCCGGGGCATTGAATATATATTGATCTTCTGGAATCTTATAGGATAGCAGCTTTGTCACGTGTGGACTATATTCATTAATACATATAGGGTCGCAATTGAAGAATGTGGCGTATAGTTGGATTGACCATGTCTATAAACGGCATACGCAACCGTATGCACAGATCCTGCGGGATAGTATTTCATTGCCACTTCCGTCGCCATCATATACCGATCTAAAAAAATCGTCGAGAAACAATCATAGCGAATTGAAAATAATGTCATCATGACGACATCGATCATAAACCATTCGAGCAGCATATTATTTTAATTTCTACCTTAGCTACGTCCCAGCAGGTAGCAAGCACTCGTCATTTTGACGTCAATATTTGGTCATAATTGGTCAGTAACGTCATTCGTCGATTAAGTGACGTATATTTAACGTCATGTTTTAATACGTCAAAAAGACTTTGTAAAATGACATTATATAGACGTTTAATTGACTACCCAGGTATAGCAGACAGTCGTCATAATGATGTGATTTTTACGTCATTTTATGACGCATGTTACGTCATTTATTCCTAAAGTTTAACGTAAAAATGACGTATTTTTCACAGTATTTTCCACAGGAATTTTTCCTACATTTATAGTGTTTCGTAATTTCATGATTGAAGTGGTGAATTTATGGTATAAGTGGATCTAGTTGCGTGTGTATAGTCATAGTTTTATGACAACTATTTCATGCTGTGTTATAACTATCAAGAAGATATCATTACAAGATTTTTGAACACTTTAAAGATGTACTGTAATAGACAAGTACAGTTAATAAGGAAGCTATCAGGGTCAGAAGATCGTCACTGTCCACTGGATCATCGAAGTTAAGCGACACGGGCGCGCGCGGTACTGTACTAGAGGGTGACCGCCTTGAGACAGAAGGCTATACACACACGATATATAAAAAAAACAGTTAAAAATGCTTTTTTTTCTTAAATATAGAAAAAGAACGTTTTTTTATAAACGATTATCAAGTGGACATTTTAAAATTTTAATTTCATAAAGAAACATTTCTAAAAACCGGCGGTATGTCGTACATTGGACCTATTTTTGCCGTCAATAAAACGTCAGAAAATGACGTCGTTGGGATGTGACTTAGGACCGTGAAAAATACGTCATTTTTACGTTAAACTTTAGGAATAAATGGCGTAACATACGTCATAAACTGACGTAAGAATCACGTCATTATGACGACTGTCTGCTACCTGGGGTCTGATATTTTGTGTTTTGTAATCGCGCCATCTACGAAGAATAGACGGTTTGGTAAACCTGATAGATAACTATTCGCGAAATAATGAGCCGCGAAAAAACATATAGTATACGCTTTTAATCCTTTAAATGGAATGCACATACTTGCTCTGCTATTTTGTATTATGCTCCCGGCAAGGAATCTTTTACATAACGAAAGAGAAAAGAATTTACTTTCTTTGGTATATAAAAAGCAAAATGACACATGGCTTTGGTAAATCACATTTATTCGATAAAAGAAAACCGAATGTGCTACGAAATCAATCATTTTCTGGCATTATTGACCCTTTGGAAAAATCCACGATCTCCTTTAATGAAAAAAAATGCACACAATACTTTTTGATACATATCGCATAAAAAGATAAACCTGTTCCTGCAACGAGTAGCGTCTTATCTTTATTAATAGCTGATACCGTCGCACTGATTTAGCTATCGTATAACGATAGTAAATGCGGAACATGTATTTCTAAAGGCGTATTTTGATATGCAACTTAAGATAAATAAAATTGACAGACCTTTGTGTTATTTTTGCGATTTATCAACATTAATAATCACAATGTATATTCGATGCGATAATAAATGCATCCGATTATACGGTAAGAACGAACATTTTCTGTCGATTTTGAAGCTACTGCTCCGAAATGTTATTCGATTCTGCCATTCTCATCATCATGCTTAAGCCAACTGCAATTTTCTTCAATGTATTCCTTCCAAAATTCTGCAAAAATAAATGTTACATTGCATACATGGAATTTAATGATTATGCGAATCTAGACAAGTGCTTCATACATATATTTTAGATTACGATAAACTCTTGGCATTTTTAACGATTATCACCTACACGCGCGTGATTGCTCGTCTTAACTGAATTAAAAAAAAATTTATCTCTTTTTCTCGACAATACTTGTTTGATAACATTTTTATCGTCCACTAACAGCACCACATTTATACTTTCTTTAATTTATTATAATTACCTGTTAATTCCTGCATTGTATCACCAGTGCCGCCATATTCGACGGGCAAAATTTCAGCGGGAATATCTTCGAAACAGTCAAGCGTATGTGAATATATATGAAATCTGTTTCTTATCTTTTCGGTCATGAAAGACTTGAGAATCCTCGCAATAACATCGAAAAATGGCGGGGCGTTGAATATTTTTATCTTCTGGTATCTCATAGGATAGCAGCTTTGCCACGTGTGGACTATATTCATTAATATATAGGGTCGGAATTGAAGAATGTGTCGTATGGTTGGATTGGCCACGTCTATTAACAATGCGCAACCGTACACTGATGCTGCGGGATAGTACTTCATTGCCACTTCTATCGCTATCGTAGACATCTAAAAAGATCGCCCATAGAAGAAAAATAATGATTGATAATTAGAAATACTTCATCGCGACGACAATTGGCCATAAATCGTTCGAGCATTATTTCAATATTTTACCTTAACTATGTCCGACATTTGGTGTCTTCTCGGATCATGCAGAGTGCCGCGCATTATAATTACCAATCTTCCTTGAATATCTGGCTTCCGCAGGGGCAAACATATTCTAAAAATGAATAAAATATTACAGAATTTTTCGAAAAAATCAAAATTTATTTTAATTTTAATAATGCATTTATTATTTTCAAATTTTTTTATGAATTGTTCTTCTTAAAATATAATATGAACAAAAGAGAAGTTACCAAAAATTTATCTCTAATTTTACACAAGTTGGTATATTAAAATTTAAGTTGCCATTTATGAAGTGTTCTACTGTTCTGCTATTTATATCCGAAATAGACAAAGCAGATATATATTAAAAAAAAACAAAATTCTATGAATATATATTCCGAAATAATGTTCGTTACCCCATATCAATCATTTCCTGCAGTTCCGGTTGAAACGGATCTCTATTCCTATACCATTCTGGTAAATGGGATCGCTGCTTATAATAGTTTCGTATCCTGATTTTAGTTTTCTCAAGATTAAACTTGCATACTCTCAAAAATCGCAGGATAAGAAAGTCATCTGTATACAGAGATTAAAGATTCCCTTCAAATAAAATACTACAACTATAAAGCAGTGCTATAATTTTAAGAACACATTTCTTGTATCGGAATATATATACACGCTTTCCTTTTTTGATTAATAAAAGGTTTAAACAAAAATTCCATTTGGCTTAGAAAATATAATAGCGATAATGAACTTTGTCATATAGATCTTCAATCTAGTTACTATTTTTTATTATTTATTACTATGTGTCGAACTTTTCAGATCATTTTCAATTTTCTTTTTGTTAAAAGTCATATACAATATTTGATACTCTATTTTTCGTTTTTTTCTATTACACAATCAAGGATTAACCAACGAGATAAATATCATATGTAACGTCATGTCCATTGAAAGTAATTGCTGCCTAAATAAAGTAAGCCGTAATTTAAATTTCACCGATTAGTGTTTCAATTCGCCCGTAAGACCGCTGTCATTTTACCGCCGTCATTTTGCCACTGTCATTTTACCGATTCGTATGCACAATTCGTCTTCGATCCAACGTCTGATTTCCACGATGGCGTTCTCTCTAGTCTCGTCGGTCTCGTTCAAACATGCCGCTGCATATTTTTTATCCTCACTGGTCAATTGTTGCGGAACGTAATTCTCTGCGTTGTCAGAACAGCCGGGTTCGTTTGCCATCGTGACGACTGACGATTGATAGTGAACGCGAAGCCTCGTTTGAGCCTATTCGAGCTGTAGAAAGATACTGTCGCTCATGAGATACGGTGAACGTTAAATCATTTTTAATGTTACGTAAGACTGCAGATAACACGGATCAGTATATGCGCTGTTTGAAATTTTGATACTCTTTGGAACCATTAATTGCATTATTCAGAAATTGCGCCATCTGTATAGCAGGGCAATGTTGCTGTTTGACGATCTTGATGGGTACTCATTCTCGAGCGGCGCGAAGAAACTTTAATTTTTAAACCCTTTTATTTTCAATAGAATATTTTTGGGAATATCTTTTATTGTGTCTTTTTTTGGGGGGAGGAGAGAGTAGTAAAAGATAAAAAAATTTAATACGTGTCAAAGATATAAGTACGACGCAAAATTATGTTGCATTCGTACGCACAATATCTTATTCCGTTATTTATTTACATTTACATGTATGTTGTGCACAAAAATTACTTCTCTGTAAAATTGATAATAAATTGTACAAAGTAATTTTTAAAAAAATATTTGAAAAAGTTGTCGCTTTAACGAAAATAAGTAGTACCAACGTATGCGAAATAAATTCAAATAAATCCGTTACAATTATATAAATATATAATTGTTTCTCAAGATGTTATTAATCCTTATACTTTGACAGTAGGGCATGATGACACGTTACCTGACAATTAATTGCTTTAAGAAATGATATTTGCAACACGAATTCTGCCCCTGTCTTCGACGAAGCTTGCTTGATTTCAGCATTCTCCTATTGCTGCGCAAAAAATGCGTCGCTCTCCTGCAATACTTCTTCACTATGGAATACAGTGTCGAATGCCTGTTGACGAATACATGATAAACCTTTTCGATTAGCGGGTTGATCATCCTCCACAAAGCTTTGCGTATCTTTTTCTGACTTTGCCAATCGTAAAAGTGAATTACTTCGTCCTCATCTACGTCGTACATGTCTGCAGTCGTGTCGGTTCTGAGTTTGTCCGTCTCTTGAATCTCGTCATTTTCCATAGAAAAAGTGATATCTTCCCGAGTGCCTTTATTTACTATTCCATCAAGAAGTATCTTAAGCATACGTAACATCCTTTTATACTGAAGTCGTGTACCTATGCAAAGGATAAAACAAAGCGCTATATTAATTTAAATGTCGCCAAGTTGTATTTAAGTGTTCAAAGAAGGAAAGAAAGTGGTATCACCATGTATTGCAAAAAATATTGCAACCGTAATTTTTAAGGCGTACTATTCGTACAATAGCTTTTGGTTTCCGAGAAGAGAAAGATTACAGCTGCAGTATTTCTCTAATTAATATTGCTATTAAAATAGCATTGGAAACTAATTGTAACTATAATTATATTAATTATAAATTCACAAAATCAATATACAGAAATGCAGTTACATATACTTCTTCATCAAGTTTTAAGAAAAAATATTTTCAAATATAATTCTCGTGTTTACAAATGTGTAATTTTAGAGAGTAATAATTTTTTACAATTTTTCTCTTTTTCTAAACCGTTCATCTTCCGTAGAAGCTGTAAACAATTTTGAATTCTGATGACTCACTCTTCCGAGATCGTTCAAAATCTTTCGCAAAATCACGTTCTTAGTGCTATTTGGCGTGGACCAATTGATCAAGTTATTTGCTATGCTCAAATATATTGTACCCTCACGTAGAAAACGATCAAAATTTATTTTGTCTGGCAACTAACGTAAAATGCGCACTGTTAAACGTAATTGAATATACCACAGACTACTATTTGTTATATTGCTATTTGCAATGATACTCACATGAAGATTTTTATTTTGCTCAGTTTTGTATTTCTGAGATTGTTCTATCTTTAGGATCGTCAATAGGCTTGAATAAAACAAACAACCGATATTTTCATTAATTACATATAAAATATTGTTGCGAATTATATTAAGACCTAACTCAAATAAATTCACGCGATTTATCTACTACGGCGACAAGCAAGTTTCAATATTGAATAATATATAATCACAAACCTTTTCAGATCGGCATAAAGTCTGCGCGATCGTTCAAACTCGATCCTTGGTTTCAGCCGCGAGCATAAAACTTGAACCATGACTTCATGCCCTTTCTTGAGCCGAAGAAACGCGAAATAGCCAACTGTTCGTACGAATGTATACACGTTTCAAAATGTACAACAGACTTTTCAAAAAGACCAAGGTTTAAACGAACGTGACGTTGTTGTTTAAAGCGCGATCTGAAACCTAACATACATATATTTACGTATATTTAAACTTTATCACTTGATATTTAGCTATCCGAAGGTCATAGTAAGAGATATTCGGCGAGAAAGACTCGTTTTCGTCTGTTTGTGCGAAACGCACGATTTCAAATGTCGGGCAATAAATACGGTTCGACAATAGATTCGTCTTATAAATAAAAGTATTGAAAGTAGAAACGGCGTGAGCCCAACGATGAATAGTAAATAATAGAAGTTAAATGATGTGGAAAATTAATTAACATATATATTTTCATGCTTATACAGAAAACATGTATTACAAAAAACATTATAATAAATATGAAACAATATTATAAATATAATTTAGCACTACGTATATATTCCATAAATCTTATATTTTTATAAATCTTATTTTCTCCTATTTTTACGAAATATTATATAATAAATAATGCCATTAATTGTTGAATTTTCCATTTTCTTTTATGTCCGCGTACCTTGCAACATGTTCCTGCTCCTAGTACAAACATAAAAAGAAAATACACATTAAAAAGCTGCAAACACCAAATTACATTCACACATTTATAGTAACTTTATAGATATTCAAATATTCGCATTTATCAGAAAAAATACTCGTTTCTAGAGAAGTTCTTTCTAAGAATAAATCAAACAAATCAATTTGGAAAAAAAAACACGCGTCGATGAGAAGTTATTTTATTAAAAATCAGCGGTTCTACTCGCGGCGTTTGTGAGGAAATCAGAATGGCTGCGTTCAGCGGAAAAAGCAACTCAGTGAGAGCTCAATGATACTTTATTACGATTAATTTCTACAATTAGATCCGGAGAAGAACGAAAGGCAAGAACCAATTATATTAAAGAAGCAGCCAATAAGTTATTTCTCAGTTAATCATAACTGAATTTAACTTAATTTCGCTTAATTCAGACAACTCGTAACAACTGGGTAGATTAGGGAATGTATGTACCTTTCTAACACGTTCCAGCAATTGCTCGAGGAGATCGTACTTGCGACAGTCACCTCGCGGTAATCTCTCCCGCCGCGATTCTGCGAGCCTCGTGTTACCGTGCAAAAACAATCTCACCCTCTCGCAATAATCCCTCAGCGTGAGATGCAACATGACGTACAATGCCGAGTTGCTCCCGGTGAACGCGACGCACAAGCTCTTGATTCGCGTAATCAGCGATTCAATGTTCGCCAGCAAGAACTCGCGATAGTATATCTCGCTGAGACAACAAAAGCATATCTTAGTAATGTCAAATTGCTCGTCGAATTCCAACATCTCCTCCTCAAACCCGACGCCGACAGGTAGTACGTCCCTACGATTTCCGTCGTCGTCGTCGTCATCGAAATCTTCCTCCTCGCTGTTCAATTCCTCATCGGTCACCCAATCCTCAGATTCAATATCGCTATCTCGTAGGTGCACCTTCAGCTACACAATGTGATATAAAATGCCATTGTAAAACTATTATTAGAGAAAACTATAACAAGAAAATTCTCGATGATATACCAACAACTCGAGTATTCACAAGTGTAGCTTCGCCAGAGAATAATTATTTGTACAATAGTGTTTACTTATTCATGCAAAATACACGGATTAGAGTTATACTTCTTAAAGGCATGCAATTTGTAAAATACCATTGGAGTGTGGGAGTGTTCATGATTCACAGATATAATGGCAATAGCTTTCAGGATTTCGTGTTTTAATTTTCTATTTTTTTACACGAAGGAGGGAGGGAGGTGTTATCTCTCACCTTTGAGTAAATATCCATAGCTTTTAACATAATCGCAAACATTGTGGATATATTCTGATTGCGTTTATGCAAAATACTCGCCATATCCAGATAAATCTGGCCTTCGTTTAGAAAATGTGCAACATTCTTCGCTTGGTAGAGTAACTAATCCGGATAACATAAAAAAATTGTTCTAAATGTTTGCAGGCATTTTTTAATTTTTTATTACTTCAGTCACATTGCTGTTTGTAATGATACTCACGCAACGCTTTTTGTTCTTTATAATTTTATCAGCTCGATACACTTCCATTTCTAAGAGTGTCAAAATCCTTGAATAAAATATATATGTCACGTTATGGTATATCTAGCATATGCAATTTGTATAAAATATACTGAAAAAATTGCACGTTTCTCTCTCAAAGATCGATGAAATTAAAATACTCTTAATAAAAATTTAATGACATAACTTACTTAATTTAATAAAACTTAATTAAAATAATGATTCTGCAAATGTCTTTTACATTATATAACCAATTTTAATTTACGTGTAGAATATTACAAATTATAAATCTAGAATAGATCTTTTAACAAGGTTGATTTGATCGAGACAATATAAACATCGAACGAGCACACGGCGGTAGAGAACAAACCTTTCCAGAAGATAATAAATTCGGTGCGATTGTACAATCGAGATCTTCGCCTCATAACGCACGTACATGAAACACACGCGACACATGAGTGCTTCTGAGATGTAAAAAAATGTGAAATACTGATCGAGGATGCACGCACACAGACTGTCAAGCAGGAACCTGGAACGAGACGATCGTGACAGCGACGACGACGGATTGATCGCTTCAGGAATCGTCGGGTCGCGGTCGTCCCGATCAATCACAAATGTCTGTATTTAAGTTGTGTTTACACACTCGAAAATCGTAATAGGCGACACTAGCGGCTGAGAAAAGTAACGGCAATGCTTTCTTACTTTTGAAATATTCGAAAGTTAGTCCGTCCGAAGACCGATTTTCCGAAATCTATCTTCGAATTTATCAATCTCGTTTAAAATATTGTAACGACATCAGTTGCATTTGTTCCCACGATTGGTGCGCGTAATGCTAGATAAAATATTTATTTAAAATCCCTGTTCTTTTTTTTACACATGAGTTACATATCGGTTTTCTGCCGATGTTGATATTTTTTATATTAAAATTCTTTTTTGGTAAACGATTTTCAAATCATTATTTTAATCTCTGCAATATTCTGCTATAATTCAATAAATAATAATACTATAATGATTAACAATGCAATACGTATAAATAAATAAATAATTTTATTTGACCATCAATCTCGATCTGTATTAACATAAGCAAGAATATAAGTAAGAAGCAGCGTAAAAGTGAAGAGAATATTAATAAAATGTATATAGACATGGTACGATTGCAAATTACATCGATAAAATTAATGACATAGTCATGACATAGTTAAATTAATGACGATGAAGTCAAAGCAGCATCTGATTGCGATAGCATAGTTATCACGTTGTTGTATGCTTCTTTCAACTTTTCCGCTTCGATTTCTTTCGCGCGCAATCTAAAATAATCAGAGAAAAATCTTCTATCGTAAAGTTTTAACCCGCGTATTCACGATTATTATATTAATTTCTTTTTATCGTTTGCTAATTACGAAAAACATACGATGGAAAGAATCATATTAAATGTCACAAATACACGGAATGATTGCAAAGAAATACACATTTTACAGTTAATTTTAAATAATTGTAATAAAATATTAATTAAAACACGCAAGTTCGAATTAAAAATCTGATTAAAATATCAAGAAAACGAACTTGTCGTATAATTGTTTGACGACGTTCACCAATATTCGCGCCTGGGTAACGTTGAAGAGCGTTAATTCCGAAATAAAACCCTGCAGAAAGTTCATGACGTCTCGACTGATTTGCTCGAGCCTGGATTTCGAGATGTTCGGCAATGCCTCCTGATGTAAAAACATATCGTTCAACTCCAGCTCCTTCTTCAATGTGTTTACTTGTTCCCGTAGCTGTTGCACGATCAGCTCTATCCGGGGCTGAATGTGCCGCATTGTCCTGATCGGTTTCAGTTTTGCGATTTTAGCGGTCAGTCGCATGGTCGACAAAGTGACGTCGAGATCTTCCCTCGTGATGCGTACGTGAGATACAAAACTAACGCATAAAAAAATCTGGCTTTTAATTACTCAAGCGAAATGTTATATAAATATGTAATTTTAGATCAAATGAGAAATTTAATAGAAAACATTGAAATTTTAATTGTATATATTAAAATGTGGAGTTTATATTTATTATTTGGAAAAAAGATAAATGTAGTCTGAGAAAATATGTGCTATTTTAATTTCAGATTTATATTTATTATATGATTACCGAATAACGGATGTGACAGTGAGATCGTCTTTCAGTAGCTTCAGCAAATTACTTGAGCGAACAACGCTGTATGTGCACATACTTGGTTTCCTAAGATGCAGGAAATATTGTTCCAGCTGTATTTTCATTAAATTCGCCATACCTAAGTCGGCTGCTGTTTTCCAGCAGCTCGATTTTCCCACCGTACCAATTCCAGCCATCTCCACGATATGTATCTAACATCGATCCGTAAAAAACAAATTCGTAATTTTTCTTTGAAAATCTAGTCAAATTTATCGTGAATATTTTATTCCAAATATTTTAAATATATTTGAAAATTGTATTTATACATGTCAAATAATGATTGAATATTTAAATATGTTTATATCCATCTAAAATGTTTAAACATAACATTCTAGACGCATTAATATCTTAATTTTAAAAAAGTACAAAAAGTTCTTCCTAGTAATCTCAAAATTATCGTGCAAGAATATTTAAAATACGGGAATTTTCAAAATTTATTTTTAAAGATATCGATTTTATTATTACTTTTGCTGTCGCTACGACAGCTTGCGATTTTATCAGGCTCGCGTTTGAAACGTGGATAGTGATCACAGCAGCACCCAAATGTGATACTGGATACATTGTGCATTTCACAATCGATCTCCTGGCTTCTCCTTCGATTATTTTTCTCAGAGTCTCCTCCACATTCTCTGCATCCACTACAGTTACATTCTGAAATTGTAACTATCTTAATTTAGCAAAAAGCTGATTTGACGCTCTAGTCTAGATAATAATATAATAATTTTGAGGAAATTGTAAAAATAACTATTTTTCAATTCAACGTCATTATTTTGCGATGTGAAATTGAATGCTATCCGAAGAGATTTGATAAATATTATTTGTAAATAAGCTTCTGCGGGGAAAAAAACGAATTACAGAATTTCCATACCACGGTACCTTAAAGACACCGCGCTCATTGACGTTAAAGGTCCTTCGTTTTCGAGTGAGGAGATCAATTACGCTTTTACCTCTCAGCTCGACGAAACTTAAACGATAGCGTATGTCGCTGATTTTTCTTCGATTTGCCTTCTCCGTAAATATGTCGGATAAGAGTCGCGGGACTAGTCCTCTGTGCTAAGTCAACGAGTGAAGCGATCAAAATAATTGATTAAACGATTAATCCCGAATAAGATGATGCGAGATACGTACTTCCCAATTATTTTTTAGACCGCCGATCGTGAAACTCTTTCCGGATCCGGTTTGCCCGTAACCGATCAGTACGCAATTTACGCCGTCTAAAACTCTTAAATTATTTTCCTATTGCGTATGTTATACATGTTTTGTTATTTTTATAGATGTTACGTGACATCCATATCATTAATTATAATATGATTGTTATCAATTAATATAATTGTATATACGTCTTGACTAAACATGCTAATCCTTAATAAAGAAAATAAAATGTTTCAATTACAATAAAAACTTACACCTCTTTTGCTGTCAATGTTTAACTTAATAAATTCTTATTATTGTATTTTCTGCATATACTATCAATATAATATTCGCCATGTGTGATGGCAGACGCTAAATGTATTTTTAGAAATTAATTTAATAATTTTGCTACACATTTAGCAACATTAAATTAGTGCAAATTAATTTACTAATATCGTAACAATATTTCAAGTTAATTAATTATATCGCTGATACAGAATGGAATATTGCCATTGCTGTCTTTAAATATCGATCAGTACTTTTCTACGAGATCTTTCGCAGCGGTGCAATACACTTTATCCTGGGACGTTTCGTGAAATATCCCATCAACGCGGAAGGCCCAATAAACAGGACATGTCGACCGTTCGTCTCGTCGCATATCTTGCAAGCATCTCACGTATATCGTCTAAATAGCGACATATATAATGTTATTATTTGATAAAATACATTAAAATGAATCACTAAACATCTCAAGTAATATTAATATAGCAACGAGAAAGTAAATTTCAAGCGTAAGTTTTGTAACGCCAGCTTAGAGCGAGATATCTCTTCTCGGCTACTCTTCTCAGGGTGTCTCGGTTTAACGAGAAAGAGATTTACATTGATCTCACCTTACCGCCCTTACTGATCTTCGCACAAGAATCGCACGGTCTCTCGAGCGGTAGAATTCGCACGAAGACCTTTACATTGCTGTCGTGCGCCTCGTCAATCGACTCATTGTCCGATATAGAGAAGTTCGTTTGATGCATTCTCTCACTTTCAACATTATCTCAATATCTTGGATAATTGTGAGATGAATAGGTTAATCTCATCTTTTTGTTCTATTTACAGCGCTGAAATTGTCTAGAGTTCAATTTCCGTCATTTCAGATATAATTTTTTACGTTTATGGTTTCGCATATAGAAAAGAAATAAAAATAGCTTTGCGCGCGCGCGCGCGCGCAAATTTTATGTGCAAAATATTTATAGAAATTAAATACGTCGTCGTAAGTATAAATTTACAAAACCCTTTATTTCATAAAACGTTTGTGTATAAATCACCTATAATTAAAATTTCAAGTTTCACCAAAGGGTAATAGCAAACTTTGAAAAGACGTCGATCGAAAAAGAATCGAGTGCTCGACAACGCTAAAAAGTCACCAACGTCACTACTATACATACATAATACGATTATTATTATGCATATGACATACATACATATTACAAAATAATTGCTTATTATGAAAAAATACGTCGAACATTATCACTGCAAATTAAATAACTCGACTTAACTAAGAATACAGAAAGAAAATCAGTTGATTCATACAAAATTGACGGGGAAGGTCGTGCCACTGATTTTCGAATAACGAAAGATTTACGATTCAAGTTTCTAACGTGCATTTAATTTTATCTAAATGTACGAATACGACTTATCTAAATCACTGACACAAGTGACGTGTTTTTAATCTGTCACATTCAATTGATATTCATTTCTAAACTCGAAACTCAAGAGATTATGTCGCGATATCGCTTGTGCATTTTCTGATAAACTATAGTGATTCTTACAATTTTCCTCCTCGTAAAGTACAAAATCGTGAGCGCGAGAGCGTTCACAAGAATCAAATTCCTGTTGCTGGAAAAGAGTGGCAAGTGGCATACGTATCATGCATTCGCGAAACGTTTTACACACGAATTCGAGCCTTCTCGAAAGCACACGCAAGATAAAAAATATCGTTTATGTAACATATGGGCATAGATACAGCCTGGGCCGATAATCACGGAGCATTAAGTATTCGTCGGCAAAAAAAATTCATCAGCTTTGAAATCAAAAGATTTAACGAATAATAATCTTTTATACGAAAGACTAAATTTCATTTTATAAAATTTTATTTTTCCCGATATTATTAAGATCGGGAAAAAACTGTTGCAAGCTCTTCGAAAGATTCGACTTCTTTCGTTTGCCTCCTCGAGATCTCGCGTACCGAAACCGCAGAAATATATTCGACGGTCTCGTCACGGCCGGACCGTCCGCTTTAAATCAAAGATGTAAACGACAAAACACATTTGTTTGCGTGTGAATTCGTATGTGAATTTATTACAAGAAAATTACAAAACCGCAGATTAAGACATCGTACAAAAGCGCCACCCCAAAAAAGATTTCTCGTCGTTCGCAAACAAGTCTGCTCGCTCTTGTGGTCCCTCCTTCCGGCTACCGCCCGTAGTCGGCGTCGAGACTGTGGGCATCAGCATCGGTACTTCCTTCGTAGGAACTCTACTGTTACCCCTTAAATCACCACCGAGATGACGATCATCACAATCGTCGCGATAAATTAAAAAAGGAATAATCGGTCGACATTGCCTTATTATTTAATATTTAATCGCATTCTGTTTCGAATTTACTGGACGCGGCATACATTTCCTCCTCGTTAACCATAACAAATCACGTTAAAACTCGCACGTACACAATACAACAAGATTCCTATAACTCGTATAAACAGGGACGAGTTGTGCAGCGTTTTCGGGATAGTTCTTATCGATCAATCCTGATCCTTTTCCATCGATAAATCTTTCCTCACCGACACACGCCCGTACAACATAAACACTCTCTCTTTCTCTCTCTCTCACACACTTTCTCTCTCTATCAGTCTCACTTCCTTTCTTTCCGTTCTAACAATAATTAGTTTCTGATAAATACTATTCAAGCTATGCCTAAAAACTATTGCAAATAGAAACGCATTAGAAACAGTATAAAATGGACATGTTTCGTTCATTTTCCAGTTCCTTTCAACAACTCTAAGTTATATATGATAGATTCCTTTCATCTGCCTCCTTTCTGCCCTTTTTTCTTAGCTTTCCCTTTTCCTAAGCATATATGATGCGTATTATTTATATCTGGCATACGCAATTTCTGAGAAGTACATCGTACAGTAAAGGGTTTGGGGTAAAGTGCTAATATATAATACAAAGTGCTAATATTATAAATCGGGACAATCGAATTATGTGATGCGTGTAACTGTTTTTAGGCTCGATCGCCCACCGGCTTGTTCAGTCTCTTGCGTCTCTAGCCCTCCACTCCGCGCAGATTCAACCGTGACAATCCTGATGCCGACATACCCGGAGTCGTGTCCTTCATTCAATGGCGACACGGGATATTATCAAGCCTCGCCTGGTGAGCAAAACGCTGTAACGAAATAAATTTACATTACCAAATAGCCAAGAGAGTGAAACACAAGTGCAAATATTATATTATAAAAATCCTGTGTTATAGAGTCCGTCTAATCAGAGTCTGACCAACTTGACAGTTCTGGCAAAATTCTGCGAGAGAGAAAGATGTACATATTCATATCGTTTTCTCTTTCTCTCTTATAGTTCTCTCTCTTTCTGTTTCTCTTACTTTTGCCAAGAAATGACGAACCAATTGCTACCGTATGACCAGACTCTGATTAGAAGGACTCTAGTTATAGGGTATCTAAAATTGACTGCCAATCAAAATTAATGCGGTTTGATTAATACTAATAATAATGGTACAATAATAATGGGATATAGTACACGATGAGATTAATAATGATCGTGAATACTCGATTTAGAACTTTCTTCGAAATAATACACAATCGAAATTAGTGAGTAATATTTCAGGGATAAAAAAATTAAGTTAATATTACATTTTGAACGTTATAAATGATATCTCACCCTAGACCGGTCCCAATAAGCAGAGACAAAAGATTCGTGAAGAATAGAGTGTAAATGACCTCCTTGGAAAACAATCCGTTCTTGCCAACCTTCGCGGTGCGGATGCTATACGTTTTTCTCTTACTGCCCAACGGGTGTTTGAACTTCCAGTCTCTGAAGTACGATCAAGGCAATTAGACACGTGTAAGAATCTCATTCGCGAATGTTAATATTTCGATATAAAAGAAAAGTGTTTTTAATCCAAATTAATCCTTCACAAACTGCGATAATGGATAACAATATGTAGATATTTTTCTGTAGTTGATACATTTAGCTCTAATAAGAAAAAAACTAATTAAATGTAATAATCAAAAGAAACATAAATCATTTTTGTCTCGCATCGAAGCTCCTTTAATGACTAAACCGCTTAGCGTCAAAAATCAAGAGTCTCTCATTTGTCGTACTTTGGAGGCGCCTGGTCCGGTCGAGAGCTCCACTCGTAGATCCAATCCGTGTTCTTCTCCAGAAGCTCGCCCTCCTGCGAAACAGAACAAAGTACGCCTTATTAAGAATGATCTTATAATAGAGAAAACATTTCGCGATTATAATCGTTTCGCGCGGCAGAACAATTAATACTGATTCCGAATCGATCATTCCGGAAATACATCGGAGGGGAAGATCGACAGAGATGGGTGAGAAAAAGCGAGGAGAAATTAATCGTGCGGGGGCACTCTGTTTCTATGAATGGCGATCGCGTCGCGTCGCATGGAAAAAGTGAATGCTCAAGGATGACCTTTGGCGTTCCGCCAGCGTCGCGTCGCACACACGTATCTATACGTTACGTCGTGGTATACCGGATCTCTGATATGCGCAGTATATCGCGAGTGCGCATAAACGTCGCGAACGCTGGTTGTAAACAATGGAAGACGATTGCTCGGGGGAAGGTGCGAATATACGATGGTAAAGATGAAAGGGGGGAAGCAGGACGTGTGATGCAGGAACTCGGAGCAGACGTCCGTATCGAGATTTGAATTTTTGATGCCATTTCCCTCTTGGAACGAGAGACTCCTGTTTCGAACTGGGTCATCGATTTAATACGCAATACGACAGAACAAGAACGCGCAAAGATAAACTTTTGAGTCACACGATTCGCGCGGAGCGTCTGTTGAAAACGTCGCCTCCCGGTGCCTCTAGCACGGGAGCATGCATTACATATCCGTACATCGGTCGCGAAGGCTTCGCGGAGCGCGCGCGCGCGCGCGCGCGCGTGCCTTCGTGTTTACTCTCTTTCCGCGTTATTACTCGATACATAATCGAGTAATTGCAGCATAATTATCTGCTTATCGCTCAAGGAAAAACAAGCCGCTAACGGGAATCAAGTATATCGAGACAAGAAGGTTAAATGCTGATGTTCTTGAATTAAATCTTATGCGTAACAAAGTTACGCTTTGTATTATTATCTTCTTGCCTCTCTGCCATGCCGGAGCGAATGACGACGGGCGAACTCGAGAAACTGCCGGTCGCGATACAGTTCATTATATACGAGACAACGTCCGGCTATACCGTCCAATAGATAAGCCCAATCTTCTTGACAACGGTAACCACGCGGCCGTCTCTATATTTAGACAACAGCAATTTGCATTTCGCTCGGCTCGTCGATCTGGAATTACGATTCGCGCGAAAGGAATATTCCGCGATCGACAAATCATCAACTTACATCAATTAAATATCAACGGACATCGAGGCAGACATTAATTTAAACGCAGAAAAATTAATCGACGTTTGTTCAGCTCTTTCTTTTTGCTTCATTAGCATAAGAGTATTTTTTTTATATCTTACTATACTTTGCATTCCAATATTGAAAAATACATCATTTGAGATCACTGATTATAATGAAAAATATTGGATAGAGGCTAAGGAAAAATGTAAGCGTAAACAGAAATAAATGCATCTTTAATTTACCAAAGAAGCCACATTCTTGTTTAATTCAGTGTGAAAATTTGCATTATTTTACACTAAATCGATATCCATAAAAATGCGGCAGTGAATCCAAATAGTTTAGTATGTAAAGGATACATAATCAAGACAATCTTTTTTACGGTCATCTTAACTGTATTCTATATCAAAGTTTGGTACCACTTCATGCATCCCCGGGTACTTCCTCTACATTCTGTGTCGCCCGCGTCACGGAGTATTTCCGAGACGGCATTGCTCGATCTATTTAAAATACGCACGCTTCCACGTGCCATTGTTCGTCGTGTCGGTGTCAGAAGGTGATGTTTACGATCGCAGAAAGCACTTCGTCATTGCTAGGATAAAGCTTAATCCCCCGATGATTCACCCGGACAATCAATCGATCAATGCAAAGATTGCGCATGCAAACGCGCATTATCGTGTATAAAAGAGCGCGACGAGTCTCGTGTAACTTTACCAGAATCATGACGCTCTTTCGATCAGTTAAATAGAACAACGACGATCGAAGGGCAGATCATGTGCGAATTGTTTTCACGTTTCCGATCGAAGAGTACGGGAGTTATACCGAGGAAACATCTCGTCGCCTATAACTTCGTCGAGGTCCAACGTTATATTGGGCGCGAGATCGATAAACCGCGAAGATAACTTCAATAATCCGAGCAATCGCCGCCACGAGTTTCCGAAGCGACGGTATTTATTTTGAACGCACATTGATCTGCTCGAGTCGTTTGACTCGACGCTGATCACTTTATCGTCCACTTGAAAATCGTGTAATAAAATAGATCGTCTAACAAATCGTATAATAAAGCATATAACATACAATTGTATACCGTGGGCTTAATTTTCATTTTATCGCGACTTTTAATGGGCACGTGGAAAAAAAACCGGCGACCGCCTTCGTGCGACAGTCAACGTCGCGTAACTCGTGCACGCAACTATAACGCGACTAGCGCACGAAAAACGGTCGATATGCATATTCATGTGCGACGGCTTTTCACGTTTCGCCAATTTCTTCAATCAGTTTGATCCATGCGTATATATCACGCTTCTCGATTACGAGAGAGAAGCGTCACGGCACGCAATGCGCCGTCGTTCGTTGGTCGATCGCGAAAAGCCACGCGTCGCCGTTATAAATAACTTTTATGGGATTGCCGTTTTCTCTCCTTTTCATCATCGTCCCGGGGTCCCCTGGGTCGCGCGTGTCCACTACACGTCGTCAGGACGACGACGATAGGAGTGCAATGCGACATAAAATTGAAATGCACTCGAACGTAGCCAATGCGACGTCCGAGTCTCATTGGTCCAGGTGAAACATAACAATTTCTCGTTCTCGAATTTAATACTTTAATTATTAACGAAATTTAAAAAATCTGAAATTTAATAAATTTTAGATTTATTAAATTTTATTAGCAATTTAATTATTAAATTGGGAACGAGAAATTGCAATGTTTCACTTGATCAATGAGACCGAGACGTCGCATGGACTACGACTACTCGATTGTATTTCAATTTTATGTCGCATTGCACTTAAATTTACCGCTGAAATGTATTAATATCGCCCATTTGCTGCAACAATGACATAACTCAGAAAACAAAGTTTTCCAGAAAATAAGTTTGAATGTTTTGAATCATTAAAATTTTGTAATATTATTTGTAAAATGTGATTTTGATGTAATAACTAAATAACTGATTGTAGAGAAAAACAAAAGTATCTAGCAATACATTATAGCTCCTCCATCAAGTGTATTGAATTCTCACCATTCTATTGCAACCAATTCAATGACAATTTTTTAGTTATGTCGACGTTGTTGTAGCGAATGAGCGATATATTTTTATTTATTGATATTGTTACATTGATATTATAGACAATTGTTTCTCGACACACAAATCACATCGCTCTACGTGCGATTCTTTCTTTTAGTTTTCTATAGAAAACGCGAAGAACAAGTTTCTATAGTCTTTAACAGATGGCAGAAAGAGAAAAAACACGGATACGAAAGGAACAGATGTTCCGGACCAAGATTGCAAGACACGATGCAACACGGTGCAACACGAGGCTTAATCCTTGGGATTAGTCCTCCTTATCTTAATCCAATTTTCTCCTGCTTCTCCTCTTCTCTAAGTACAATAACATTTCTCTAAATGAAACCTCGTTGAAATTTGCGATCGAAAGACGTAAATTTTTGGACAAGATCAGAAAGAGAATTAAAAAATGCGCATTTTATTAATACATATATATATATATATATATATATATTTATATTTTAATTAATTGCAATCGACGAGAATCAAATGACGAAGCAGCGAAGTTCCAACTCGGACTTCCACCCACGACAGTAGCCCGGAGTTAATTTTAAACGTCCGATTGATCCGAATCTAGGTACTCCGCGACCCACCCACCTCCCCCCTTCGCGCGCTAATTACGCCGCGCCGGTTTCTTTCGCGGCGCAAAGCTGGGGAAAGTCAACAGAGCGTCGTCGCGCGCGTCGACGGATCGAAAACATTGGCTCGGCGTCCGAAAGGAGAATGGATTCACACGACGGCGCCGACGTCGTGCATGGCGTGAGCACAGCACGACCGGCTATTGGCCAGTCGGTACTACGACGTTCCCGAGAGTTGCCTCCACGCGTGCCTTCCCGACCCCGCTTTTCTTACCGCTACCGCCGCCGTCGACGGCGACGAGTAGGGGTCCACGACGTAGGAAGCGCAGTGGCCGCGAAACGCACCGGTTTGTAAAGACAAGGCGACGTGACGCGACGTGACGCGACGCGACGCGATGCGACGCGACGCGACGGCTCATTAACGATATACCCATAAACGAGGCGTCTCTAAAGTCGTTTAATGTCATCCTTTTCTCCCGACTACAGATTCTTTACGTAACTGGAAAACAGCTGAAAAATATTTAAATAAAACAAAACTGAATTCTCTCGATCATTTGATTTTCGACGTTCGCGATTCTCTTTATCTCGCGAAATCTCCATCGAGTTACGTATTTCCAGCCGTTCCTGAAAAGGATAACTTCCGATAAAATCAGGCACTTTCTCCTTTTGAAATTTCGATTTAATCGCGACGCAATCGGGGAACGCAGGTCGCGATACTTCCCGTGCAATTAACCATTACAATTAAACAATAGTCGAGAGTCCTCATTCCACTACCGCGAACGCTTTCGCGCGTCTATATACTCGCGCAATCGGGGAATGTGGGAACATGTTGGGTGTTCCGCGATGTAGGCGCAGTTCCGGATAACACCGCAGGCTTATACCAGATGCACCTCGCGCCGGATGGCGTACGCATAAACAACGGACGGAGGTTTAAATAAACCAACTATCGAGCCGCGCCGCATTCTCCACGAAAAGCGCGAGGAAAGATATTGCGTTACCACAGTCCGCGCGCTTCCCCGACATTGCACGCGCGTAACGTGCAACGCGCGTGAAACGCGCGGCGGCGGCGTCTTATCAATTTCCACGTGACGTTGAAGAGCGCCGTTGTGATGCGATCGGTCCTCAATGTCACATCATTCAATGGCGCGTCGCCGTGGCATCGTATCTCCATTGAATTCTATTCGACCGGGCTGACCGGTTCAATAAAAAGTTTAAAGTTACGTCACGGTGACAGAGCGCCGCGAAGACAATCAGTTACTCCCGATTACGCAATCGTTGCTTTCCCCGGTATGGAGAGCGAAAGTCTCGCAAAAGAAATAATAAAAACGATGCCTTTCAGTGCCCAGAAATACCGTCCGATGTTGCAAGAATTGCACGTTCGGAAATGACCAGGATTCAATAAATAAACCGGTAAATGTGCGCTCCAAGATTTTTGGGAGTTCTACGGAACGCGAGAAGATTTATTCAAGAGAATTCTCGATTGCCTTGATTTCGTCCGCAAAGATTGATTTCAACCAAAATTGCGAATTTATTTTTTCACGTTGAGTGACTTCGTAACAATTAGTCACAAATTAAATCCGCGTTTTTCGATTCGATCCACATTTACCGAAAGTATCTGCCGAGATTTACATGCGTTTCTCATCATTCCGTATGCAAGTTTGACGAAATACCTATAATACGAGGGCGGTTTCTCACAATCCCGATCGACGTCGGATATACTTTAATCATTCAATTTCATGCCGCAAAATTCCACATCCGTTCCGTTCATATCCGTTGCATTCCACGCTATACGAATATACGCCTGCACAACGGAACGGAATCGCCACCGCAACTCTCTGGCGTATAAAGCGGAGCTGCATTACATTCTGTGCTATATTAACTGTGGTATATACATTTGCGTCGGCGTTTTGATTCGCTGACAAATATCGCGTGCGATAAAAGCACGGCCGAACGTGGGAAAAATGTAAGGGCGTCAACCCTTAAATGGGTTTTATTAATGCGTTGTTCGATAAAATATTTTATTTTGTCGCCGCGTTGCGCGGCAGTAGTTCAATAAATAGGATTAGCTATAAATACATATAGATATACATATATGTCACTAGCGTATACAATACAGAATATCTCGACCGCGTTCGCAACGCATTAACACGATCGCGCGAATACGTTCACTCGAAATGCGCGCAACAACCGGTTTGCGAGCCGATATACCAGAAGAAGAGTAAAAGCGGGATACGCGTCGATCGGCTTACGAGATCGCATGGTCGCCGTTGCGTGCAACGCGGGTATTCTTACGGATCGATTTACCGTTTTTCATCTCGGCTATTGTCGCAGAGGCACGGGACACGACTCTTGACAACTGATGTAATCCCTTTAGCCGACATAACAATAAATTAGATTGTCTTAATCTTCGTAATTCGAAAGACTATATATATTTTCCGAGATTTGTTCAATGTAAGACTTATTTGCTTGGGACCTTCATATCTTATCCGAAAAGAATGAGTGAGTGATTTATTATTAACTAGTCAATCCGAAAGGAGGCAGGTACATTACAAAAATCGCCAACGTAATGATGAAAGTTGGAAAACGACGAGTTAGTGCGTAATAAGAGTGCAACGTTTTCCTGATGATGATATATCATGCCGTAATTAATGTAAAAAAAGGAAAGTGAGAGGTAGTGTAATCAATTTAAATATTCCCAGTTATGCAAAGAGAAAGAGAGAGGGAGAATCTTAGAAAAAAACCACACCTCCAATGTTACACATAAACAATTTTCATCTAGGTACAAACATGTTTGTAGAATGATTCTCGTTAATAGACACGTCATTCCTAAAAGTGTTTGTAAATACGCAATTCTAATAATTGCTCGTAAACAAACAATTGCTATCTTTACGAATGTATGGTCTTCGTGTAAAAACAAAAGTATGTTACAAAGAAAAATGCGCCGATAAAATATTTTCTTAGAAACGTCATCTTTATATTTAACTTTAGTGCGCAGCGATAAGCGGAGACCGTTAATAAATTTGTGCAATTCGTGTGGAGAAATGGGGAAAAAACCAATGTGGCTGAGTTCAGCAGACACAACTGTTGAGTTCGTCTTATCAACACTCCGCGTTGATTAGTTGGTTCTAAAAGTAAGAGCCAATCACGTTCGACTGCTACTCAGCGGTTTAGTCTGCTGAACGCGACCATTGAGAAAACGTTAGGGAGCGGGAGATAGACAACACGCGCGCGTGTCGGCGGCAGCGTCTTTTTCACGCGATACAAAGACGGCGAGGGCGAGTGACTCATGGAAGAAAAACCTTACACGATCCACTTGTTATCGCTGTTACTCACACACCGCGATACAGTCAATCCTCGTCACTATTTTCGTCCGCGTCGCGTAGCATAATAAAGACACCGCGCGTCCAGCTTTATCGAACAATTTACTGAATTCAAGCCGATCTCGACCTCGCGTGGCTTTGTGCGAGTCACCCGCGAAGATGTTACGTATTGTCTCGAGGGTCTCGAGAAGCTGATTAATCCCGATAACGATGTCTATTTGTGCTCCACGCGGAGATAAAAGGTGGGCAAACAGAAGAGACGTTTCGCAACTACCGACTAACGATTATCGATCACACTTTTACGATTCAGGAACGTATTGCCGTTGCAAAAGGTATCGCGGTATTTGTATCCTCCACCGTTTTCAAATAAATGTTTTGTTTTATGTCTCTTCGGTTTTACACGGATCGATAAAAAGCCGAGCGAATAATGGACGTAACAAATGTTGCTTGCATGACAAAAACTAACTTGGAAACGTGCTCGTTTAAAAACGTGTTTATTCCATACGACTTTATTCTTTTGCATAGAAAAAAAATACAAATGGAGCTGCAAGAAAGAAATAGATTTATGAGGACATCAGATTTATGGAGAAACTACATTCAAGCGACATAAATAAAGGATAATTAAAGATTAATACGTTTGGAGAACCTCTTCAAGTATATTTACAAACAAATCGTCGTGCAATCTCAAGCAGAGTTATCAAGATTGCCAGACACAAAGACGTCCTTCGACTTGTCTAATAGAATTATGGCCGATCATGTCAAGATTGTAAAGTTACTGTCCTGGAAATTTCTGCTAAGAAAAATTCTACTGCAATTCCGACGACAAATTGAAGAGATTCAACTTTAAGATTGAATTTATCAACTTAGAAAAATGGGTCGGCTACATTGGATTCTTGAAAAGTCTCTCTAATCTATTCGTCCTTTTTTCCCCCATAATCATCCGCGACATTTTCTGCGCGGATATGACAATCTCCGCGGATAATAATATCGCGCCTTAGGTCGCGATAAAATTTTATCGCGCAATTTTCTGATATCTCTTGAGAAATCGAGAACGCGGGAAAAGAAGTATCTCAATAATTATCCATTGTTGCGGCGGAGATGCGCAAATATCATCGAAACTCTCGCCAACTTGACGCGTGAATAGTTAACGTCGTATTTGCATGTAAATTGTCTTATTGTTAGTCGCACCTCATCCGCGCAATTTAAACGTTTATACGCAACATGAGGATGTTATAATAACACACGATATTCCTTCGATCTGACTTTTTTGCCTATGTCCACACGAACACACTTCATTTCACACATAGGTTACAAGAATCGCTTTAAGCATTAAGTGTCGTCGCATGAGTAATTAATTTATCTCGATATTACTTTAACTCGCTAAAGCTCTTTGCGAGTATAAATATGACGGATATATAATTCCAGAAATCTAGCTTGAAATTTTAAATAAATATAAAATGGATATAAAAATTTTAAGTAATAATTCGAGATAAAATTTCGACAAATTGAATATCGCGCAAAAATATCTCGGCTAAATGTGCACGCGTGTGATCCTCTGATTTATTGTTAGACGCCGCATGCTTTGTCGAACAAGGCGATCCCAACTTAGAACCGTATTGCGCAATATCGAAGATCATCGTTCCGAGCGAAGGAGCGGACAAGAGCCGTGCCGCAACGTGATTTCGTTCGTCCCTAAGTAACTGGGACACGGGCAAAAGGAGGAATGAAATTGCAACGGCGATTGCTAGGCTTTGTGCCGACCCGGTAACACGTATAGTAATTCGCGGTGGCTCACGGCTACGAGGGGCACGGCGCTAATGGAGTCAGTGATCCGAAGACCTTGTATACGCGCGCGAGAAAATGGTCCGTTCGATAAAAACTAGTTGCGCATCGCTCCTATAGGTGAAATACGGTATCGACAATCGACATATCCCGCGCATGTTCGATGGGGAGGTTCGCGGGTCAATCGATATTATTCCCGTACCATCTTTATTTTCTCCAACGCTATACCCTTCGATGAAAATTGTTTGCATATATTGTCAAGATCGGAGTACTTCAAATTTTCTCCTTAACTCGCGTCATTTGCGAAGTAAAATTTCGCACACAATAATCTTCGAAAATAATATTTCTTTTCAGAAACAATTACTTATCAACTTAAACAGTTGACGAATGTTCATTCATTTAAATCATGCAATAACGGATGAAAGAGAGAAATTGTGTAATAAGTTCATTTATATCATGGGTCTGTTTTCTGTTGCTGAACTGACCGCACTAGTTCAGATATCTTTTTTACTTCACATTGGAAGGAAAAAGATAAACTCTGAACTAGTGCAGCTAGTTCAGCGATAGAAAACAGACCCCCCATACATGTAAAGCCTGATCTACAATGTGTTCTTTGCTTTCTGTTTTCTGCTCTTACCTCTTTGCGACACTATCTCGTATTTCGCAATTCCGTCGCGTAACGTGATGTTTCTTGTCTCTTTTGAAGTTCGTCAATTTTTATCTTAGGCGACAGAGAACAAAAAACATCGCATTACGCAACGGAATTGCGAAATACGAGATAGTCGCAAAGAGGTAAGAGCAGAAAACAGAAAGCAAAGAACACAATGTACAGATCAGGCTTAATATGTAGGGTTTTCAAATCAAAGCCGAGAAATGTATAATAAATCGTACCGAGGTACTCCAAGCCCGACTATAATCTACAAACTGGACTTCGTCAACTTTGCGCGACAGTTGAAGGTTCGTCCTTGTTTCAAGTATAACGTCCGAGTTTGTTTACTTTATTGAACGCGTTGGGAATAAAGTGTATCGAGTAAAAGAATGATACATAACGCAACGCGAGATGGACGTTTTACGAGAGAAAATCCGATCGTGATATGGACGATTCGATCGATCTCGTGGTACTTCCGATAGTTACGTGAATATATCCGCGATATAATAGAGATAAGCGATAGCTACGCATACACAGAGATAAACCCGCGCACGTGCTTTCCTATAGCCAAGCCGGATCGCATAAACTGCATGAAGAATACGCGGTGAAGAATCGATTGCATGAAACTGACCTTGTTGCAGCCATAATTTATATAGACCCCTTTGAGCTCATCTTCGGTCGAGAGTTCCGTGTTCGGGCTGTTCGGCGGGCTCTTCGGGCTGCAAATTCAAGGAAACGACATGTTACGATCCATAAACGCAGAGTTTGTAGGTCAAGCGAATGGGGTGACGTTTTGTCGCGAAATCCATCGGATTTGTTGCGTATACGCTTATTTATTCAACCGACGTTATACTCAATACTTATCTTTTGCTATTATGATTTACTCTAAAGCTACGACGATTCTATACGCGTGCTCCTTTTATAGTTGGTTCGAAACGTTGAATAATCAAAATATATTCGGTAAAATGTACCTTTGGTAATTGTTTTTAATACTACGAATGACATAATTGGAATTGATCGCTACATTAATAAGTAAGTGCGTTAAAGTGAAAGTAAAATGTCCCACTTCGGTATTAACCCGAATTACACTGCAGTTAATTAATCTCGGAATTTATATATATATAAAACCCGATAAAAAATATATTTCAAGGAGAATTCTGAGATTTCAAGGAACATGCTGATATAATTTTTTTTCAAAATCGGTCCAATAGTTTTTAAGTCAATAACGTTCAAACAAGCACCACCCGTAAGAATTTTATATATTAGTATAAATAAAAAAACCCGATAAAAAATATATTGCATTATTTTCATCATATTATTTCTCTGGAGTGCAAAATGGGCACTTAATTTCCTCCATCATACGCTTTCGTTTTGATTGACTTGTGCAAGAATCGCTGAGACGTGTCGTCAAGTCCGCTTATCGCCGCGCCGATTCGTTTCCTTCGAGCAATAAGGCGAAGCCGATAACGCGTCGTCTTGGAAGTTCGCGACCTCCCGCGTATATTAATGCGTGATCCATCGGTGGGTGCGTCGCAAACCCCCGATGGCCCCGATCGAACCGACCGCGACCGACGGACACTCGCAGTCGCAATGCGGTCGGTCGCTGCGGTCATCCTTGCGCTTGGCATCGCTATCACGAGGAAGATGAGCGACGCAATCGCTATCGTAATCACATCGATGCATCCCAGTGAAGAGCCGCGGAGTCGCGATAAGCGCATTTATATCAAGTGCACCGTGCACACATGTGTTACGCGTTATCGGCTCTCCTACTTTGATTTTTCTTTTTTTTTTCTCAGATAAAACGCGCGGTGTTTAACTTTGCGATCACGCAGATACGGTGATTAATATCTTGCTCTTTTTCGTATTTTCGATGATGATTTTCGATGATATATCTTATACAATCTGGCGTACTTTATTGTCACGTAATGTCGTGTATATAATGTCACCGATTATAATTAAATTTAATACGGATTTAATTAGGTGTAGGGTGGGGAGGGGCGAATTTTACTACTCCAACCGGAGCTGTGTGTTTCAAGTCTGACAAATTTAGTCGGCGCGCAGTCAAGGTTGGAATGTTGGAAGATATGTAAAATAGAAAAAAAATAAAACTTTTAGGCATTATTTACCGCGCCTGGTTCTTAGTTAGTCTGTTTTTTATATTCGTATAAAATATTTATCTGTATAATTTAAAAGCGAACGACAACCACCTGAAGAAATAATATATATAAAAAACTTCTTGTGGTTTTTTATTCTTTTAAAAAATCACAATTTATTAAATAAATACTTAATTAAATAAAAACTCTCGATATTAAAATTAATCGGGGCGGGTAGTCTTTTGAAGATTTCCCCGACCTAAAAAAAAAGTAACAAGGAAAATTAAGCTTTTTGAGAGTCAAACGCGATTAGTTGTGCGTGATCTAATGCTATATAGCATTTAATTAAAATTTATTAATCCATTCAATATAAAACATGACTAATTTTTTGTTAGAGACGTCATTTAACGAACGTCAGTTTATCATGTGTTAAGTTAAGACGTTTACTATTTGAGCCCTATTGGGGCCGTGTCGTTTGCTAAACCGGTTTAACGACTCGTGCTAACATCCTTGTGTCCAAAATATTTCGCCGCTCGCAAAGATACCGTCCGGCGGGCGATACGCGGGGTACGCGAAGCAGTAAAGCGGATTAAAGCGATTTCGCCGTCATGTGCACGATGTATGTCGTCCGCGGAACGGTCGTCTCGAGGCTCGGGTGGATATTCGTTGTTGCGCAGAGGTATTGTCAATAGCAGGATCGCGACGACTTTCACGCTCGAGGTAATATTACACGCGCCCACATATGCACATACACATATGGATACAGATCGATTCGATGTCTCTCTCCGCTATGACGTGCCGGAATATCGCGCGGGTATCCTTCGCTGTAACATTTCTCGCGAATTTTCGACTAAAAATCAACTCTCTGCGTCAGAAAATTCGCGACGGATATTTTTTTAGCAAATCACAGACACCTTGTGCACAAGAGACGTTAAGACTTCCTTTATCAGCTAATCGTACAAAGGCGCGTTAGTTGTTCTCCTGCCAAGATATTTGCGCGTCTCTCAATGACGCTATTTTAGTCCTGTTAAGAACCACGTGTTAATTTGGCCGTCTGAACACCGAAAGTAAAAATATAGATATTTACTTGTAGCTCTTTGTTATTCGCGAGCGACACGCGGCGTGTTTCTATACATCATCGCGATACGATCGCGATTGAAAGTTGTTTTAATACACTATTTAAAGCCGATTCGAAAGTATATGTATCAAGCCGAATTAGCAGCAGTTATATATATATCGATTAAATTTTTCTTTTGACTGTATAAAAAAAAGTTTGTCTCTTTAAAAAAGACCTATAAATAATGTTTTTAGATAAAAACGCAGATTTTAAAAATGTCAAATCTTGTGTTAAAATAAGAAAAAAGAAGAAAGATATAAAAACGTACGTAACAACATAATAATTATTATAATTAATAAACGAATAATTTCTCGTAAATAATAATTGAAAAAAACTGTGATTAATACGCGTATATTGCACAATAATGTTTTATAATTCATTTATTTCGTACATGTTCCGGTTGAAACATTCCTTTCGCAGAGGCATTTTTCAATTACTTCCAACCAATCGCGCGTTCACAAAATTCAAAAAACGAGAAATTCCCAGGTAGCAATTAATGTCTAAAAGACATCATAAAGACATCTCTTTAAGATTTCTGGCATCTTAAAGACATCTTTATGATGTCTTTTAGACATTAATGCTATCTGGGTTGGTTTCTTAAATATGATTTTGAATCTCCGTTCTAAAGTTAAGATGTCTTATAAATCGCGATTCGCCAATGCGCAATATCGCTCAGGTCATTCGCCTTTTCGGCCTTTTTCAGCTTTTATCTACGCGGCGACCTTAAGCCGTCCCGATGACGAAGCGGCTCGAAAAAAAAACTAGTTCTCCATGCGCACTGATCGTCACTCCTCGCCTCTGACTCACGACGTTTATTTTCCCACTACGAAGCCCTTCCCATCAAGAGGTAAAGGGAACGGAAGCGGACTTTTTCTCTCGTATACTCGCGCAGGATAAGCGCGAGGGAGAAGCCGACACACTACGTGTCTGCGAGGACTCGAGTGGCTATAGGTATCAAGTTGAACGGCCGGCTTTGTGTTGGCCGAGCCTTCAAACTACTCTGAGAGCATATAAGACTCGGCTATATGTTGTTTCAAAGTGCCTTCGGAATCCCCGCTCGTCGACTCGATCGCGCGCGTAAGTAGCCCCGCAGGAAAAAGTAAACTTCGATTATAGAATTATCCACGTTCAACTACAACCGTCGCGATTCCCGAAAATCCTAATTCGCGGTTTCGCACAATCGGCGATCGGATAAGATTCTTCCAAACTTTCTCTTACTTCGAAATTGCTTGCCTTATTTCTTAGAACGCGGAGTTTCTGAAGTACGGAAAAGTGCGCGGTCTCCGCGCCGAGGCGTCGGGAACTAGTAATAGTTTGGAAAAAAAAGATAAAAGATCGGAAAAATATAAAGTCTTACCTGTCCCTCGGGGTGTCCCGGCGCGAGGACGCGAGGGAATGCCTCGCGGACGAGTGTGTGGAATCCCTCTGTGCTTCCCTGAGAAGTCGCAGGTATTCACGTTCGCCGGTGATGCTGAACGGCGTCGGCGTTGTCCGGGCCGCAAGTGGCGGCTCCGGCACCAACTCCACCCAGGACTCTGCGCAATTAGAAAGAAAATCTGTTATTCTCGTGCCACGGATTCGATCATCCGGTTCGGGCACGATCCCCGCAGGCTTTTCCCGATAGTTTAATTTCCGCGGCAATTCACTTTTCAATGTCCCTCGGTGGTAACAAGCATGCATTTTCGCACGCGAGGACAATTTTATTATCTCGCTAGAGAAATGATCGAGAATGGATAACAATGGCCGACAGTAATTTTCCCGATTAATTTTCTCATCCATATTTTACTCGCGTCATCATTAGCGAATTCCTTTCGTGCAGGAATAATAAAATCTGTTATTACGGTAAATACCAAGGGAGAGTTAACCCGTCATTTTTGTAATTCTTGAAAATACCTTTAATGGATTTGAAATCCATATCTCTTTAGCGAGAAATTTAAAATGGAACGCCATCACGTGTCGTAATTTTTTATTATTTTTAACTATAGGTACCAGTTGAAATATTTAAGCTTCATTTCCGTCCTGTTAAATATCATTTCCAATATCCCTAAAATGCTTTTAAAATTTTAACACGCTGATGTTGATGTATTCGATGTATAAGGTACGAAGAGTGAATGTCGTTGAACGACATACGCGATGACACACTGTAACATCTTTAAAAATAGTCATATATCGATCACGGTAACCCCACGAGGTCAAGTTGAAGGGAAATTTCATATTCTTCTCGTAAATAATGCAGCGTCAATTCTCATAGTAAGTATCAATTTTCATCGTACGTGTCAACTTTTGCAAATAAAATTGTCAAAAATGGAAAAAAATTTTTCATATTTTAAAATAGATAAATATTGAAAACGATTATTACATCTGACAATAGGAAATCATTACATTTTAAAAAAAACTACTTTCTTCGCAGACCATCAATGTCATGTTCTTTGTGTGTCGTATTTCACGCAATTATTATATACACATTTTTTTATGTAAACGTTTATTATATACATATTTTCTTATGTAAACGTTCGTAACGTAATTCACACGCTTTTCATGCGCAGAGCTTCAACAGATATAAACGTGGTTGAGCGCAATGCAATAACAGTTTTTCAAGGGCGATCTCGCATCTTTTACGTAAGTAGGGGGATATGCAAATACGACATTTACACCGAAATGAGCCGAATCGTTTACTCCGAATCGTTTTGGCGGAACAATTTAATTCTATGTATTGCGCGTGCTATCAACATTCCATTTTAATTGGAATTATATTCGCATAAGTAAAAATCCGATTGTGCAATAGAGATAACAAGATATCTATATTTTAGTACAAGACTTCTTTCTTTTTCATACTTCAAATCTTGCGATCCCTGATTTCATTTCGCAACGAAACTGTATTAAAATTATACTATCTGGAGTAAAAAAAAAATTATTGTTTTAACAAAACATGTACAACGCGTCAGAAAATAAACAAATACAATATGTTCATGAAAATATCGAGAGCGAAACAATATTTTATTTGTTTAAATGGTAAATAAATAAATTTCAATATCACGTTCACGATTTTATTCATAATAATGTAAATAAAAAACTTCGCGCGATATCTCAAACAAATTAATTTTACATAATTATTTTCATGCACGCTGTTAACGTAACGCATAACTCGTTAAAAAACCGCGTGTGTAAAATGGCGCGATAAAATGTCTGCGCTTGCAAAAGCTCTGGTAAAATAATCACGTAACGAGAATTATGATCTCATCGACGTGAAATCTCGGGTTCGTCTACCGTCGCTATGATTAGCATTTGCTAACAGCATAACGGATGTGAATTTATATTCCATGCTCCAACGCGCGTCTCTATATTTCCATAGTTACGAAACTATACCGCGTTTTACCGATGTGCATATTGCGTTTTTATTTCCCTTATTCGTTTTCAACTTATTGTAACAGTCTCCTTCGTAGAAGCGCCGAACAAACTGAACTTTCTATAAACAAGTTCTAATTATTCGAAACTTAATTATCACGGATATACGTTATCATTGACCAAACTTTATACTATTCCGGAGTTTCAAGTTCCTAATAACTTTTCTCGGCGAGGACTCCATTTTAAAGCGCTGCTTAAACTTCGAATTGTGCCCCACGTTAACCCAAAGATCAAACCGAATGAAAAAATTAATCGTAATCGAGTCAATCACCAAGCCTGTCAACTGCGTAAGCAAAATTATGCATCATCCGATAATCGACAGGACGAAAGAAAGATAAAAGCAGAGGTTCGCCGATTGGGACAATCGGTTTATCAATCATAATAGATCGTCGTGGTGTTCACGTGGGTCGTTGCGCGTCACGTCACGTGTAGTGCACGTGTGACGTTAACGTCGCGCGATGACCGCCACCGCCGCCGCTCTTCCGCTCTTCTAGCCGCGCAAATCATCCGGGCGATAAGGTTTACTTCGAGTTCGTTCACCTATCGTAAATCCGTCGCGAGTCACGTTCGCATTTTCGCCCGATTTGACGCGTCGACATCGTAGCGTGAACAGTAAGAAAAAAAAAGACAAATATCTTCGGGACTCGCGTTCTACGGAAAGAAGAGAAAACTGCGCTCTCGTAAATCCAAATCCGTATAGGATTGTTCCAAACGATTTCGTGTAAAAATAAACTACTGTAATATAACGTCAAGGTATATTGTGTATATTGGTTTTCGGTGCGCGGAATTAGTTCTCTCTCTCGTCGGCGACGTAAATGTGGTGGCAAGCGAAACAATAAACTCGTTATCGCGCACGAGCTTTCCGAAAAATCATGATTACATACGCATTTGTCACGCGATCCTTGCCTCGGTACACGAACTATCGATTATCCGGGCACACAGGTGATTAATGTTCCCGTGAGATTACGAATTGTGGAAGTTAATAGTTACCTACCACGCGCGCGTCGCTCCGTAATTCATTCTGCGCATCGGTGCGTATTAAAAGATTAAAAAACCGTAAATCAAGTCTCCGAGATTTGGAGTCTCCAAGGAGAATGCGGAAACGATATGACAATACGACATCGGAGCGACACGACACGCATTCCACCTGCTCGTCAGGTTGGGAGCGATTATCTGTCATTTTGCAATTACACCGATTACGAATATTCTCGTCGAAGTATTTTTAGAAAAGAAAAAAAAACACAATTTATCTGACAAAGAATTTCCGCCGATATCTTTCCGCTCGAGTATGCAAGAGCATCGTAAACAATACGACAGCTCGCGCGCAGGCAGGTTGAACACGACACACATCACGTCGATTCGTATTGTCAGCCGCTTGGGGAAGATGCGCGCACGATATAACGTCATAAATACGGTGTCGGATCGAGCTAGGTTGTCGGAAAGTGGAAAAGTTGACTTGGTAAACGTTCGGCGCCGCTCGAGACGCAAATTCTTTAGACAGGCTTCGCTCGATGTTTACCGAACATGCTGCACAATGCAAATATCTTATTCTATTTAATTTCCTAGATGTGTGAATCTCTGATGAATATGAAGATGAGTCGCGAAGAAAAACGAACATGAAAGATATTCTCGGTTATGCGATCGGCAAGGATTAATTTTTAGAACACGGAAATAAAAGATCTAATCGGTTTTACAGATCCACGTTAACGCGCTACGTGCGCGAGGGGAAACAATCGACGCGCGACGGGAACCTCTTGTTTCTCACATCGTGCCGACATTTTCTCGCGTGCGGTGCCGGCCCATAAAAATTCCGCGCGTTTAAATTTGCAGCTCGTAAACGCCGGCTCGCAGCCGACGCCACACCATTCTCGTTACGTCCGAATCCATCCGGATTCGCGGAGCCGCGTGGCGGAACGGTGTTTACCCGGTGCGGCGCGGCGCACGTCGCCGCACAAAACTTGCGTAATTCGCTCGCGCATTATTCGCGAGTTGCGAGCTGGTATAGCGGCCGTGCGCAGAATTCCAGCCTAATTACGGACGTTCTCGCCGCTCGACTTTGTATGTATATATGTTTTGGCCTGTGAACGTCGATGGACGCAAACGTCGAGGATCAAAGCACCGGAGTGCCTATTCAGAGACTCGGAGATTGCCATTACCTGATCAGCAGCGATCTCGTTAGAGTCAACGTGGACAGATTACGTCGTTTGGTAGCGCTGACAAATCGGAGCTTCTATCCGCGAGATAAATCGACCGCCAGACGCAAATCCAACGCGACGATTATGATGGCAAGCCGCGGACAAAAGGCGCACGTGAAGCACTCCCGATTGCCGCGATCAGAAGGATTAAACTCGGAGTACGAAGAAAAGAGATCTTATTTCACTAATATAATTGTTAGTACGATACCCGGTCGTTTTGACTTACTTATCGCTATTTCCTCATTGTTTCATACAGAAAGTTTTAAGCGTTGCGCTGATTTATTAGTGTGCGTTAATAAGTTGTTGACTCATGTTACGTCTGCGTCTGGCTGCTTCAAGTCGCGGTGCAACTTCTGGTATTAAAAAGCGCTACAGCTGATTTCTGAAGATATTCTGTTACTTCACGCTCGGTCTCTACTCACATTGTTCATCAATTACCCGAGTAAATTAACTTACGATAACTGTCGCTTTTAACCTTCATTAACCCGACCTTGGACTCGGCGAGCTTGATATGTTACTTTCGATCGCGCTGTTTATTCCGAGGCGACTCAAGTGTGAAAGTAATGGATAACAATGCCTGATAAACGTTTTTAACGTTTTCAACGTTTATCAAACATTGTTATCCATTATTTTCATACCATTATTTTCATACTTGAGTTTTTGTCAGGCATTGTTATCCATTATCGTGAACAGAAGATAACTTTGTTATTAACCTTTAGAGAACGGGAAGTCTATTTTTTATTTAGGCTCTACGGGGGTCGCTTATTTTTCGTAGTATATTTCAACACATATATATGAAAATTAAAAATAAAAATCATAAAGTCACGAAAAAACATGCCCGTGCTCCAAGGATTAACAATAAATTAACCAGTTGTCAAATTAGCCTACCTAATTAAAGCGATAGCAGAAATTATCTTCATAACAAACTTAATTTCCATTTTCCGTATTTAAAAAATTACGATTTTTCATTTATTCTGTAACCAAGGTATGATTAAGAATTCGAAAAGGCTGTGAGTGCTGAAATGGCATCTTTCTGCCGGATAGAGAAAAAATAATATCGCACTGAGACCAGCCGTAAGTTATTGGTATGAACAGACACACGTGCCTCGTCAAGGCTGCACGTGTTGGCACTACATGAGTATCATGATATACCGCAGGATATGCAAGCTGATCTTCATGACTTCTTTGTCACTTCTTGCGTAAACGTGTCCCGCAAACGATCTCCATTGTATCGATAACAAACCGCAAGTGGAAGCATCGCCGTATACCTATTCAACCTGCTCGATCGTTTAACGTGGTTGTTATACTTTAAATTGAAATTTTCTACGACAGAGGCTGTCTCTCAAGAAATAAAACTTACGATGATTATGTAATTTGCTCAATATACGCGCGTTATTCTCGAGTAACCCTTTTGTTCTCAACGTTTTATAAAAGCTAATTAAAAACACAGCGGAAATATTTTATGCTATCTATATTCTAGAAAAGAATAGATACATCTATTTTTAAGATTAAATTATAATTTATAAAAAAGGGTAGATTTTCTCAATATCCTCAGCAACTCCCCTGCACACAGAAAAAAAAAAGAAGTGTCAAATCAATTCACTTATACATATTCGCGGCGTATATACGCAACAATCTATAAATCTCATTATATTGCATTAAACGAAGAAAACTTGCTTGAACGAAGTTCTATATAGTTCAATCAAGAAACAAAAGTTGAAATAAAAAGTTGAAATTCTTATAAGAAGATTATAAGATTGTTGCATATGTATGAGTATAGGTACCCTATATAAGTTTTGATTTAACACTTCCTTTTTTCCTGTGCACGGAGAATATATCCCTGACTTTTGAAATAAACGCTTTTATACACGCTGATACACTAATGAGACGAGCAAACGTACGAATTCTCATCGATTCTTTTTCTCGCAAGCTACGAAACGTGCCGCTCGTCTCATCACGAGGAAATTTCGCGCAAGATCAACATCCCCGAAAGACGGAGTTCCACCACGTGCCACGTCTGCGCGGTCTACGGAATCGCTACTGGGTAGTTTCAAACAATCGGATTAAGGACCGGCGCGGTGGCCGGAGCTTACGGCTAAAAATAGACACCCTCCCCCTTTTCGACGGTCTGCCGTCATTTCGATCAGTACACCATGCTCGTGGGCGTTCACGCAGCCGATAATCACGCACGTACCGCTTATCTGTGCCTCAAAATAAACATCCATTCGTTGACAGCGAGATAAAGATGCAAATGTGGGTTGAGCGCAAACCGTTTCGTCCCCGAATCTCGTGTACACAGTACACATATGTGCAAATCGCAAATTTTATAAATCATGTTCAGGGTTGATCCTATACCCTTTTAAGTCGACCCCACATAAAGCCTGCGAATGTTTAGTAGAATATTTAGATACACACGCATGATTTTAGTATCGATAATCTCAAGTGCAGCGCGCGATTTCAATATAATCGAGCGACGACGATAAGTAAATCATTTCGCGAACAACGATAAATAAATTAACAGAATAAAGGATCACAGAGATAAATTACTTATCTTAATAACGACGCAAATAATGATCGAATGGGTAGACTCTGTCTGATACCAACGATTGTCTACTCCAATATCTATATCTATTTCTACAACGTGATATTTAATCATCAATGTTAACGAGTGAATCATCAGAGATTGGCGTTAGTGCTGGTCTACAACCTTGCTTTAAAGGATATTTAAGCTCTAAGCCGTAAGAAATTGACCAATCACAATGGAATGTGAGAAGAATACTCGATTGTGATTGGTCAATTTCTTACGGCTTAGACTGGCTTGGAGCTTAAATACCCTTTAAAGCAAGGTTGTAGACCAGCACTTATATATATTTAAAATCACTCGTTATATATCGAAACTCCCGAAGCTGATGATTCAATGGAAATTCGGTGCCCATTGGCGGGTGGTTGACCTGTATCGCGCGGACAAGCCGTTCGCGCATGATGGCGAACCGTTCGAGAGAGCGTGTCCGAGTATCCGCGTGAGCCGAGTCACGTAGGCTCCTGCGTACGTTCTCGAGATGATTTCGGGTCAGCGCCGATGTAATGGAGTCCCAGGCTCCTGAGGACGATCATGGCACGTAGATCCGTTAGAACGACGTGCAAACCGTCGCGTGTGCATCGCGAAAGGGAATGAACTCGCGTGATGATGACTCCACGCTCTTCGGAGACGATCTCAGACGATCTCTCCCGCGATAATTATCTCTCGGAAACGTCGCGTGTCCGAGCGTTTATCTCGTAAATGGGCATTAAATTTCTCGATTAATGACGTCAATTTTCGCTCCCTCGTTTATCAAAATGACGCAACGCGAATCGGAGTACGTGAAAGAGAGATGATAAATGTTTTTTTTCTTATTACAAAATTCGACACGACTTTTCCGACGCGATTCTTTCGATGCGATTTTTTCATTATGTGAGAGCTGTAGCCATTAGAATTATCGATATCGCTCCGACAATTATTTAGACACAGATAAAACGAGTATCGTAACTCGTAACATTACTTTTCGATCGAGAATGGCATTGAACGTTCTAGCGTTAGATTGTCGATATTATTGTAGTTCTGCTGCGCATGACACGTTATCTATAGCTATGCGACTTCTATTAGGCGATGAGAAAGACGCGACGACAACATTCATACGACCCTGATCTTGACCGAGCGCCGTACTCATTAGGGCTCGTCCAATTTAAATAGAACACTCGGACCACACGAGTTGGCAGGGCACTGACCCAGTTCTATTCGCGTCGGTGACCCAGCAATCGAAGATGGCAAAAGAGAGAACTGTTTTTAGAATTTTTGCAGTAATTTCGAAAAACGATTAGAAATTAACACCCTTTTTAGGATTTATATACCTTACATACTTTATATGTCGTTTCTGATGACGTTTTCCTCGATTTTCATCTCTGCCCCCCTCCCCACCCCCGAAACGCGATAAAGATTTTTCGTTAAAAACGATCCTCGAATAACTCGCTGTTCGATTTCGACGCGAGATTTGCGCATCGTTGCCTGCGGAATTGAATACCTCGCCGTGTTTATAGGTCGTGCGATCCACACATGATTAATGGTCAATTTCCGCGAACCAGAATACACGTGAAATAAATCACGCCGCTATAGATATACCATTAGACCTTTGCGCGAACACAGCAGTCGGATATGCAACGCGCTGCAAAAAAAAACCGAGATGGACTTTTACACAGAAGTGAAAAAAAAATACGTGAAAATAACTTTGCAGCGCACTCTGAGGAAATCCCATGCAGAGAAGTTACAGAAGCGGTGTTTAATTTCTCGTAATACGCTGCGGAGAGACGGAAGAAACTGGAGGCTCGGAGTAATCCGAGCCGCGGGTATAAATTTAGCATTTCGCGTCTCGGATAACTTCTGGCAAAATATTATTTCACCCCCCTGGCGATTATTTCGCACCTCACGATCGTCGAGAACCGAACACCGGCCATTGTTATAAGAAGACGCGCGGCACTCGTATAATTCAACGAAGACGCGTGGCGACGGAAAGAAAGCACAGATCGCGATGCCGGTCGAGAGATGAAAGCAGGTGCTTGCCTCTTTCTTCGAGGCTATCGGCCAGACGACACTTTCCAAACAGAGATAAAGAGATTGCGATAGAGGAAGTGTAGGTATACCCGATTCAAGTGGCCTTCGCAGGTGAGAGAGATTCGCGGTGCGGCAAAGCGAGCCTCGGAGACGTACAATGTTCTAAAATTAATCGCTAAATTGACCCGAAACTCTATGCGATTCGACGTAATTGAAAAGGTCTAAAAGGAGAAGCGCGGATAAAATTTAATTAAGAAACGTACAAGGATTTCGTTATCTCGGCGTAATGATCTTCATCCACGGCGGATTTGAAATTTAATCAGGGGAACCGAACAAAGAACATAAAGAAAACATGTTAAGTAAGTCATTTTGGTAACGGTGAAAATTGTTGTAAAAATGGTGAAGTTGTTTACGAAACCTCGCATATTTTTCAGAATATTATACCGGCGTACGTTATGAATTATTAATAGAATGTCTGACCTCTTTCGCCGTAAAAGGATAACCGCAGCTGAAATATCGTGGTCTGAAGCTTCCTGAGGAAATTATAAAGCTATAGAGACCGAGACAAACAAGTTTGTTACTAAGTTTATTTCTCTTTATTTACTTATTAAATCAAGAGGTTATTAGAAACGCGTCGCATAATTTTCTGCAAAATCCATCGTAAATCCTCCCAACATATTGCCGTCTCTTTTCGCCTTTTTTTTTTACTGATAAGGCGATTATCGATAATTCGCGACTGAGTTTGTCAACATCTGCGACTCCTCCGGCATATTGAAACGCTCAGCGCGGATCTTATCTTGCTTTATTATCGCGTACACACGATGCGTATCAGGAAGCGCGGAAGAAAAAGAAACGGAAGTGATTTATTTACGCGCAGAAAGTAATTAAGTCTTTGTCCTTGTGATCAGCAGTTTATACGGTTATTATTGCATAATCTCGCGACATTTCTGAGTAAAAATAGCACGGGCAAAACACGCTGTTCTAATCACTAATATTTTGTCTAGTCTGTTTATCGGAAGCGGACTCCGAAACGTGCGATGGAAGATGTTTGCGCGTTTAATTTGTTAACTCGGTGTTGAAACATTCGATTCTAGAATACCGTAAAGAGAGCGATGAATCCAAGTCCATAACGCTCCTCTTTCAAAAAATAAATAAATAAATAACCAACATAAACGTATAAATAAGAACTTTGAATGAAATAACATTTTGTTATTTTTAACTACCATGTGTACCAAAATTTATCGTTTTAAAACACAAAACAGTATTTTAACTCCATCGATTTACAATTAAATCAACATTATTTTAGCTAAACTAATGACATGTTTTGAGTGGGAGCAGTGACGACTTATACACAGAAAAAAAGAGGTCTCAAATCAAGACTTACATACTCGTATATGCACGCAACAATCTATAATCTTGAAATGATTATTATATTACATTAAACGAAAGAAACTTACTTGAATGAAGTAATTTATATTCAACCAAGTAAAAAGAGTTGAAATGAAACGTTGAAATGCTTATAAGAAGATTATATAGATTGTTGCGTATATTATATACGAGTATATATACATATAATAAGTTCTGATTTGCCACTTCTTTTTCTTCTATGTAGAAATGCTTAGAAACGATCCCAAATCGAGTGTAATTTTTTTTAAGAAAAATAACCGAAGAAAACAGTCGAGAGGAACAGATATCGAAAAGCGTCGAAAAGACTGGATACAGAAAAAAATAGATAACATTTTTAAAAAAATGGATCAGGTGTTTCGCAGACAGGCGTGTTACTTCCAGCCGCTGCGCGGCCGGAATTTACGGCCCGGCGTACCTACTTCGCGTTAAGCGAAGCTCCGGCCGGGGTGAAGTATCGATTTCGCGCGCGCGGCATCAAAAATTGAATCTTCCATCGGGCGCGACGCGACCGGGTTGAAGTAAGCCCGAAATGGCGCCAAAACTGCGTCGCGTCGCGACGCCACGCGACGCGGACGCGCCGACCTGCTCCGGAGATAGGGCCACGGGGCCGCGCTCCGATTTTCGGAGACACGCGCGCGCGTCGGATCGTCGCCGCGCCGGACGAACCGGAGCGCGGGGAGCAAGCATCTCTCTCTCTCTCTCGCCGCTCCCGCGGGATGTCATTGAACGGCGTCGAAGCATCTGACAGCCGATTCTCCTCGACGCCGAGGCGAACAGCCGGAGCAACGTCGGAGAGAGAGAGAGAAAGAGAGAGAGAGTACTGAAGAAGTGAAGTACGTTTGTTTACGCTCGCAGAAAAGACGGAGCAGGTGGATGAGGCGGGGGGAGGGGAGGGGGGCGCAGAGACACCGCGCGAAATGGCTGTCGCGTCTGACATCGGCGCGCGCGCGCGCGCGCGTGGCGCGGTTTTTCCGCTTTTTGCGCCTTACTCACCGCTCAGCTGCTCGTCCGACGTGTACTTCACCGTGGACGACATCGCCGTAACGACAGCGTCGTAACGCAACACACTCGCGAAGAGACACGGGGAGAGGGGGCGAGGAAGCGGAGCAACTCGCGTTCGCGCGACACTGGAAATTTAAGACGCAGAAAACGAAACGCGAGCGCGAGGCGCCCGGGAGCGACGCACGTAAAACGTAGGAAAGGCGCGGATATACGCGACCTATAACGGGGAACGCTGATGACGCTTACGGCGGAGAGCGGAGAGCGACGCGCGCGCGATGCGACCTGCCGCCACGGACGAATCGCGATAAAATGCTGCCGGGAGGGCAGCGCTACCGTGCTTTGTTTTGACGCACGTCGGGCACGCGCATGTGTGTCGGCCGCGCCAGCGCCAGAACGGTCCCACACCGGAGTTCGGACACTTCGGACCAATCGCGTCGCGCCGCGGTGTAAATAGACCGCGCGAGTCGACCGGCGGCTCGGGGCAACTTCAGGGCGACTTGACGCGCGACTACGTGCGTCAATCCGCGCGTAGCGCGTCTGCTCTACAACCGACTTCAACCGCGCGGAGTTTCGAGAAACGAGAGGGCGTCGCTCCCCGCCCGCGCGTAAAAAGAGCGGAGGAATTCTTGCTTCGATTTTTTTTTTCGTCCACCGAGCGCGGTTGTGACGCGATCGCATCGATCGCGTCCGCGAATCGTCGACGGAGTCGACATCTACCGGCAGGTGGCTCGATCACGTCCCCCGAACGTCGCGATAACTCTTCTATTTATACTTTTTCCCTCGTCGCGCGGTTATAATTAGCCCTACGAGTTGATTACGTCGCGAAGATAATAATAATAACTTTATTATAACTGCGAGAGACGTATATAAGCGATGGTAAACAAGAAAAAATAAAAGAACGGACGAACAATAGTAAATATAAGCGATTAGTGGCATGCAACTTGTAACAATAACATAATTTTAGCATCTAATTATATTTATCTTATTACGTAGATAACTAATAAATGTTCAACCTTGAATAATAATAAACACAAGTCATTAGCGGCTAATGCAGCTCAATAATAACCCCAGGATCTAATGATATATTTATCCTGTTACGTATAGAATCGTTAAAACGTACCGCGAAATAAATATCTCGTAAATTTTCCACGCACAAGTTTCTAAACGTAGATTCTGCCGATATTTCGCGCAACACGCCGCGAAGTGACAAAATTAACAAGCCTCGAATCGCTCCGCGACAGTCCGCGACGTTTCGTTTCTGTGTTCCAGAATTGGCGTACGGTCCCCCGCCGCGTTTCCGACCTGACGTCTCCCGGCGATTTCTCGCGATTTCTCGCGACATAAATTCTCGGTCCCCGCGCGGACGGCGCGGACACCAGCGGACACCTGGCACCAACCTGGATATCGGTGTCGGGCGGCACGCTGGTGAAAAATATCTATATTTCGGACTTTCGGAGTGGAGTTCTCTCTCTGTGTCTCTACTCTCTACCCAGCGCTCCCGCTGTGCGGCTAGTGCGGCTTTTAACAACAACGCCGGTGGCAGCACTGTGCGACATTGCTAATTTGCGTTGAACGAGAGAGACACGTATTTCGGTGCGGTGCCCGTGAACTCTGTGAACTGTGTAAAAATCGCGCGTGGTGAAGCGTTCGCGCGACGAGCACGAGCGACGACGGGGGAGGAGGTGGACGAGGACGATCGGAGGAAGGCCCGACGGCAAAGTTTTTTATCACACAGAAAAAGGTACGTACCGCGTGCCGCGGCCATCTCGTCCCGTTTCCCCGTTTCTTCCTTCTCTCGACGAGGGTATATACGATCCGTGCCAACCGTCGTTCGATAAACAATAGGGAGAGCGAGAGAGAGAGTGAGAAGAAGCGCGAGGAGATCGCGCGCGCGAGAGAGACGCGTCGCCTCGTCCGATTTCGATACGATACGATACGCGGCTCGCAAAGATGGTCGCCCGTGCGACCTCATCTGTCAAGTGACGAGGACGATTCTCGCGCCGTGCTTTCTCATTATGCATTGTTAGCGAGAAAGAGAGAGCGAGAGAGAGAGAGAGAGACACACAGACAGAGCGACACTGAACCGTCTCGACCGCCCGGCCACCAAATTTTCAGGTAAACACCTCGAGGGGGTGGTGCTTTGAGAACGCGGGGGGGGGGGGGTCGATCGTTCCCATATGCGCGAGAAGCCGAGGGTCGCGGTTTGTTGACTCCCGGCGCCTCCGCGTCCCCGGCTCGAGGTTGCGCTGCGCGCGGCACACCCGCGACGTCGCCCCGAGTCCTCGCCCGTCGGCGGAGGGGACCGGCGGCGGAGCGCCGGGACAATCGGGATTGCTCACCCGGAGAGAGCACAATTGGAGTATGTACAAGCGCCTCGTGTTTACAAGCGCGGTCCGTTTGGAGAGTCGTGTTTCAACGCGGCGCGCTCCGTACGGATTGTTTGTTTGATCGACGCGCGGCGGCCCCCGTCCCCTTCGACGGGAACAGCATACAGCGCGTGCCGATAAAGTTGTCTCAACGTTACCCTTATCTTTGACGACAACGTTGGCGTCGGGCGAGCGCTGACAGCTAAAGTGTATTTACCGCAGGTAATCAGCAGGCGCAATCGTTCAATACACTGGCTATGAAAATGAAGATCCCAAACGGCGGGCCTGGAAACGGGACTTACTATGGACAGGAGACGGGCATCACCTCCTACGTGGACAACAACAGCGACACGGAGGCCGAGGTGCAGGCGATAGGCGACGGCGATTTCTCCGAGTACCTCTGGATGGAGAATGAGGAGGAATTTGACAAACAGGTAATGTACCTCACTCGTTTGATATAAAGCTTCTCGCGGTCGTTCCTCACTCCACATTCTCAATGTTTCTGTTTGGCACTAGGTGCTCCAACAACTGGAGGAGGAAGAGCTGATGGAGGAGTGTCTAGAGGCGATGCTGGAGGAGGAGAGGCAACATCAGAGAAATATGAGTTCCACCGCTTGGTCCACTGCCACCGGCACTCCCGACAGCAACGCCGCTGAGCTTTGTCAACAGCTGAACAGTCTGAGGATGCAGGATGATATCGCAAAACAGGTATCTAAAAGACAAAATGTGTTTTCTTTCGATTTAAAAAAAAAAAAGTAAAATATTCCTTATTCAGACCTCGTTATTAATCGCCGTGTCGCTTGTACATTTGTGAATTTTTAGAGCACGCTAAATCCAGACGCAGCTGAGTTTATTCCATCATTCAAATCGACTGTGGTACCACCTGTAAGTACATCATCAGAAACCACAGTTACCACAGAACCGTCGTAGAAATCTTCTGTGTAATTTCTCTCTTGTCCGTTCTCCGTTTAAGTCACGTATATATAAAATCGGGCTACACGTAATGATTAGAGTTTACTATTTCCAATCCGACAGTCGTGTTAAGTGGATGATCGTGTTAGATGTTCAATGACTGTGACTGTAGGTACAAAGGTAAAGAGAGAGAGAGATAAAGAGCGCGAGAGTCGTGCGTAATTATGCGCGTAATCATCTAAAACATCAATTACACAATCAGATTTGAACGAAAACGCGGTACTCCGAAATTTTTATAAACGAGAAACACCGAACGTGATATAATCGTGACGGGATAATCATGTATGTTTATTATTTTTTTTTTTGCCGATACACTAGTAACGAACAATCGCGTTTACAAATCACTCGTTAAGAAAAATTTGCAATTTGTATCTCTTAAGTCGATGCCATCTACATCGAGAATCGTTTCTCGCAGAGGCAGATATTTTTAGCATTTTCAATCTTTGTATAATTTGTATAAATTGATATCATTATACGTCTACGGAAATAACTCACTGTTCACGTTAAACTGAATAGAGGGAACGGAATGCACTGAATGGTTTAGGGGAGGACTTTCATAAGTTTATGAAATATGTATATGAACAGGAACATAGATATGCATATATTATTCTGTAAATTATGTTTATATCTTATATATAATATGTATTATATATTATTATTATCATATATAATATATGTTATATATATAATACATATGTATATAATATACATATATTATATACATATATGTATATGTATGTCTCAATCAGATCTTATCATTCTTGAAGCGTATGTAAACCATTTTACCTTTTATGGTATTTACTCTTCATCGAGCTGTAAAACCTTTCGCGCGCGCACGCGCGCGCGCACACACACACACACACACACACACACGCACGCAATGGTAGAACTTTTTACAGCCTGAAAGAAAGTTTTACAGCTTGGTATCCATCTGTCCAATGAAAACTTTTCTTAAAAGTTCCTTTTGTAATACTTATAGTAGAGAATGATGAGATGTTTACAGAATCGTTAGCAGGACCATATCTCGCTTGATACGAGATATCGTGCACAGATCGTATAAAGCACGATCGGAAGAATCACGAGGACATCATGTTATTTTTAAATGAATATTTTAGATAAAATAAATCGGCATCAACAATATAAACAATTGCGAGCATGTACGTAATCAGAGAAATCGGAGCGTTATGTTATTTGTACAAAAAAATGTAATCGTCTTACTTAGAAATTTACGTAAAGGAGATTCTACATGAGAAACACTATCATCGAGTCCTGCTTCAGCATTCATTCAACAAACTTAAGATCTCAAGTGAAAGTCTTACTTAGGCTGTGAGGGACTCTTTTTACGACTTTTTTTTTTAGTGACGCTGAGAATCAGGACACATTGCTTACTTATTTTTTAAACCGGTGTGTTATTTCCACAAAGTTAATATTTCGAAATTTTAGAAGATCGTAGATTGTGGAATGTAACCACGATGAAACATGAAAAATAGGGTAAATGGTGAATGTACTTCAAATCCGCTTGAATGGCAAGAAGATTGATTTGACTTTTGATGCAGCATAATATAACTATATATATATATATATACTCGTTATTTAAAAAGGAGATATCACATCACGTATATTATTTGTACAATGTTTCATAGTACTTGTTAATTTTTATTTAATTTCTTTTAAACTCCTTGTTGTTCAATCGAACAAAAAATGATTTCTAAGTAGCATTATCTCTCATGACGAATTCTATTTCATTAATAGAGCTTTACTGATTGGGAAAATTTAAAAATCAAACTTTTTGCGATCCAAGATTCTGCTAGTGGTTCAAACGCATTCGTGCTTACTTAACGGTGATATCTTTTTAATAATTACGAGTAAGTGTACGAGTTTTAATAAGATCTATATGTTGAGATATCTATATATTGTTATGTGTTTGCATTCTATATACTTTATATATAAACGTGCACATTAAGTCAGAACCTGGTTTTAACGTGAAATGTAGAAACTGTGATTGTCAAAACAGCGTTACTAAGTTTACCGAATATTATTCAGGTATTAAGACATCGTATATTAGTCTCTTGCAATATATTTAATCTGGAATTGTTTTTCCTCACCACCGTTTTCGTTTTACGAAAAAGATACGATATTAAGCTCATAATATACGCTCAGTTACAGACCTAATTGCCGGCAGAATTAAAGTTGAATAAAAAAAAAAGCGGTTGCACGACTTTGGAAGTAATCAGTTATTTTATAATGCGATTAAAATAAAAAAGTAACACGAGAAAATCACTCATTTTGCGATGCTCTAAAAAAAGAAATCAAATCAATGCGCGAGTGTAAAATAGAGACTGATTTCACGTCCATTTTTACGTCAGCTTTAATACCCGAACTAGATCGTAATTCATCTTTTAATTATTACTTTACAACTACAACTAATATAGATTCTGTGTAATATAGAAAATCATTTTGCAATACTATACTATGCTGCATAATAGTTGATATACTAATATCGATGAAAATACGCTGACTATTGATCCGCGTCAAAAGTTTTAATTTAAAAAAAAAATCTAGTTTATGCTACGTATGTCTTGAAACCTTATTTCTTAAGACCATCAAAATGAATTGACCTTAGAGACCTACAGAGAGACAGAAAAACATATAAATAAAAAAAAAGCGATTTATTTGCAGATTACATAAAATAAGGCAGCCGTTATGTGTGGAAAATATATATCATAAGTGTAACCGTGTATATCTATTGCCCCCATCATCGTTCAAATTGTACAAATTTGACCTCGTCTTATAAACGTCCTTGTAACGTCAAGACTCGAGACTACATTATACGTGACACTAGAAATCGCGTCACAATAAACTTGCGAACTGAGATTTGTAATACTTATAAATGCCGCATAATTTCTTAGAATTTCTTACGCCCCCTTCAAATTTGTCTCGAAAATTAATTACTACAACTCACTTCTCCTTTAACTCACTTGCGTATATTGGTATCTCTACATGTAATATTAAGAATATTAGGTTATATATTCTAGATTTAAGAGATGTGCAGCTGTAATCTTCTCGTACAGTACAATATGAAGCAGTACTACAATAAACGATAGTCATTACAACATCGTAAATTATCGTGATAACTGATTATATGTATCTGCAGTAACTAACGCGAACATTGTAACTCGAGTCTGTTGTAAGAAAGTTCGACCACTTGCGTGTTTACGAAAATAACTGTATCTTTTTAGGATTATGTTAATCAAAAGGAAAAAAAAGTACAAAAGCAAAATGACATAAAAATATGTAAGTTTTATGTTTATTTAAGTCATCATATATTTCTAGAAGAATGATAATTGCCATTCTCCGTTATTACACAATTATCGCATCATACCTTTGTGCAATGCAACGCAGATTGGATTGTAAAATAATTAATAATGTATTAATTCAAGATAGGTGATATTACTTTTATATATATATACATATATATATACTACTTTAACTTATAATGTATTTCGTCACTTCCAGTAAATTTTTGCATTTGTGGTTTTTTTCATGCCTATATACTCCTTAATTTTTTTTTCTGTAGCATTTAACGTGTACCGTGTAAAGCGAAAAATATAGAGATATATGTATCAAACTGTAGATAAAAATTGATTTCCATTATTTTCTAATCCCCACATCGTAGTAAGAGCGCCGTTTGCGTACATGGACATTGTTGAGTGAACATACATGCTAAAAATAACAGACAAGTCATTATTATGAGAAATGCATCACCCTATATTTGGCAGCATATTGGTTACAATGTTTTGATCTTAAAAGTAACTTCAGTATAAGTAATATTTATTTTATAATAATAGAAAAGGCGATACCGATTTATTACATAATATATTGGCATCTGCTTCATGGTAGCCATCGAGGGCTCAATTTTACGTAAAGTATCTAAATAATATAAGAATATGTGTATATGCGCCTGTATCAGAAATAGGTACTGAAATAATACGTCCTGTAAGATGAATCGGAAGTACAGCATTGTTGTATATTTAGCGCATAGATAAGTAATGAATTATGTTGACATCGACATAGAATTAATAAATCTTATACCACCATTGCATTTTTTTTGCAATTATAAACGAAGATCAGAGATATGATATTGGTGCATCATGGTCCTACCCAGAAAATTACACGAAATAAAATAAGATTATCCGTGCGCATATAAGGAAATAATCATACCGAACAGATTAATTACAACGAATAAATCGTGTCTTCGATATATACGACCTACAATTATATCTACGATGTTATTTCTCTATTAACTCTATTTATAGGTCGATAGAGAACCACTCGAATAAAATCATAAATCGATTACACGTAATTGAATGTAATCGTAATACTTGATATTTATATACCTTATTTGAGAACTTGATATATTACAAAATACGAAAAAACATTCCGTACATATTTATAAATAGAAATAGATATATTATATTTATATAGAATTACTTATTATATAGAGCAATATGTATTGCTCCAGGTTTCTTTTGGCCTTTCAATAATTGAAATCTTACTAGTATTGCAAATGTTACATGAAGTACAATATATTTAATATGTAACGTCAATCCTGATATACGATACTCGATTATTATAACATCATCAAAATCATTAGTAAAAGATTAGTATTATTGCGATATGGACTAAATGGGAATTGAAATTTCCTTCCTTCGCACACTCCTTTTCTCACTTCAATTGTTCGTTATACAAAAATTAAAAATAACATGGGCATATTTACTTATATACAAGTTAATATACTAAATAGTTTAATCTGCAGTCTCTTTATTTCGATACAATACTGTGTCAATCCATGATTAAGTTTCATCGACTCCGTTATGAGCTTCGTATGAGAATTACCAAAAGATATATGATAGATTTTTCAAGGAAAGAAAAACTTATATACAAAAACAGATTTTCGATCTATATAACACATAGATATGAATAATAAATCTTAGTGATAGATGTACACACATAATAAAAATATACACAATCTAAAATAATATAAAAAAAATTTATCATAAGAAATGTTTTATCCTCGAAAAATTAATAGACAGAAAGTACCAAGATTTTTGTAATTTGCTGCTTGGGTAAGATGTATCACTCTTACAGCTGAAAAAATTTAACTGATCTGTGACAATGTCATTATCTTTAATTGTGCCTCTGTATGAGAGACATATGTCAACCTTTTTTAATTCGTAATCTTCCTTTGAAATCTTCCCCAAAGTTCGGTTGATTATTCATCATTATATATTCGCTTGATTATTGTTCTCACGATTAAAAACTAATAACTAACATACTTGAATACTCGTGCGTAGCACATACCATATAATGATTAATACGTAAATGTAAATGAAATAGGGATTTCCAAAACACTACCATCCACCTTATACCCCTTTGGTCGCAACTCTTCGCAATCGATCTCTTATATATACATGCAATAAAAAAGATCGGATTTGCTCGGAATCTTCCTGGAATTCGCACCTAGCGACTGATCTTACACGCGTTACTTCATAATATGATTAAATTCATAATAGATATAATTCTTCGCATCTTAAATGTCATCGAAAATAAAATATCTTGGCTTTAAGATTCTTGAAAGGTGATGCTGTATAGTAATACGTTCTGTTACACCCTTGCATCCTGCTACGGTATTTGTAATCCGCTGTGTCCGATTAATAAGCGGTCGACACGAAAAAAGAACATATCTAAATCAGGAATCCACTCAGACATCGTATAATTTATTTGATGGAGTTGATCTTTTTCTTTTTTTCATATCGAAATCATTCGTCTTACCCCGCATTAATCGAGTCAAGCGAATCGCAAATATTATAGCAAATAAATATAGCAAGACACAACGACGTGACGGATGTTTTTCTTGTCATCGTTTACTTACATCTAGAGTATTTATACGCTCTCGGTAGGGCTCTGAAATTCTGAGAGTGCATGTATTGGATTCTGCACTTTCTTCTGCGAACCTTTACGCACTTTCGCTCTAACTTCCTCGGGTCTCTCAGGACGCACTAACGGTTTCTTCTCTGGGGCTTTCATCTTCCATATGACGATAGGAGACTAATAGAAATAATAAATTTGTATTATTACATGCGTATAATCTATATTTTTATCACTAATTTTACGATCATATCATGTTCGAAGATTAAATTAATTAAACGTTACTGTTATGTTTTAACATATTTAATTTATATATAATACAATATTAAATTTAATCTGAATCTCTAATACTTAATAACAGTACAATAAGATTATTAAAGAACCTCTACTATATTTGTGCATGGATGATTTCTTAATATATAACGTATACTTACATACTGAAAGTCCACGTATATTAGCGTACAGCAAAAGAAATATATAAAAATACGATATGCAATTAATCTTAAAATCTTGTAAAATAGGAATATGTATCTAGCGCGTGTTCTTATTATTAAAAAAATACATCAGTATCTTTTAATATGATTAAATTAAGATCTAATGTTGATAAAGTGATAAATTTCGAAAAATCTGAAATATGGCAAATTCTTGCCTGACTACAATAACTTCTAAAATTGATTAGCATATCGAGATCTTAGCTGCTACAGAATTAATAAATACTGACAAAACTTACCGTTACCGTGGATTGTCGTGGATATTTCGTCGACGCAACGTAGGAAGCCTTAACGGTGAGCACGACGGCGTTCATCAAGTTTTTCGCAGCCTGTATGAGAGAGGTTGCGCTATCTAGGCCGGAAACAATCAGCTCGCCACTGATATTCTGCACATCCGCCTTCACCTTACTCGTGATATTCATCTGATGACAGTAGAGCGCGATGCGTTGCAAGTACGCAAGGAGATCCTTCTTCGTGGAACTCTCTGGGCACTGATCGGCGATCTGTCTGGTCAACTTGTCCAATTTCGTGCCAGCTTCGGAGATCTTTTTCGCCGCGTTTATGACGTCCATGGTTGTCTTCAGGGGGCCTCGACCACGAGTGAAGTCCGTCATCTCCATCATGATCATGCACATATGCTTAGCGAGAACGATGATGTCATTGCCGGCGTCGTCCCATTTTGCCACCTCCTTGTCGAACTTGAGCTTCTCGCTTTTAAAGTACTCAACCTGCTGCAGGATCTTCTGCTTGTCCTCCTCCGGCATCTTTCTCATCGCCTCGCGCGCAGTCGTGATGCCGCTAATCTCCGGATACTCGTCCACGCCGTGTTCTCCGGTCTGAGCACTGGACTTGCTACGCGTTTCCAACGTGTAATGTTCGTCTAATTCCACATCTTCAGGATCCAGGTCTTCGTCCGCCTGGAAAAAAAAAAACGACAGCGAATTAGAAATGACGAGAGAAAGAGCAATTACGGAACTTTGACGGACATCGAGAATAGAGTTCTCTTACCCTATTCATCAGCACAGCACGTCTGATCTCGCGAACTCCGTCGTATACCAGTCTGGACGCGTCAATAAAGTCGTTCTCGTCCACTTCCTGTGCCGGATTACTGCGCAGCGCGTTCACGGCCTCCTCCACTCGTTGCTCGAAGTTTGGCATCACTTGTTTCCTGAGAACCTTCACCGCTTCGAGAACTCGCTTGGTGTAGATGCACGGCTCGTAATTGTCCATCTCGGCCTGCACGACGTTGCACACCCTGGCGGAACGGCCGAGTATCGCGCCCGCGTGTCTGTCCAAGGTATCGGCGTCACCGGGACGCACTTGCAACGCCAGGACGCACTTGTTAACGTCATCCAGAATATGATTCTCGGAAACCGCCAGGAAATCGTCGATAGTGGTGATGTCGTCCACGGCCTCCGTCAAGACGCGCATCTGATTCTCCCAAGCTTGGCGGAACACCTTCATGTTGTCCTTCGCGACGTCCGAGTTTCGTGCGGCCCACACACGCGCCGCGTTAATCACCTGCGGGCACAAATTCTCGATCTGCGCCGCGGCATAGCGAACCATCTTTACGCCATCCTCGTTGTTGGACATACTGCACACCAAATTGGCCACCTGTTCAAAGTAAAGGTAGCAATTAATCTTCTTGTTACCACGAGATAATCTAAAAATATTTGTAACGTGTGTGTATTCAGATAAATATTTCTTTTAATATTTATACAAGGAATTCTTTTACCTCCACCAGTTTATTCGCGTGCTCCGTGAAAATGATTGCGTACTCTTCCACCTCCTTGGTCCAACCTTTCTCTGCAGCTTCATACAGGGCCTGCAACGGCGCGCTGGTTTCCAGAAAACTATCCGATACATGGTCCACCACGGCTTTGCGCAACTGCCTGCGAAGATCGCGGGTCTTCCTGCACATGTGATCTATCGCCCTTTCTAAGCCCTCAGATTGTTCCTTAACACCCATCTGTCAACACACATTGGTCGATTAATTTTGGACAAACTAGTTAAAAGTATTCTTGGATTTTAAACTTACAGCTGTAAACAAATTGTTTAATATTCGATGTTATTGTTAGTTTAAACCCGACTTGTATTACAGAAACAAATAAACATGTATTACAGGAGAAGGATATATAAATCAAATCGTCAGAATAATGTTATTAATATGTGTAGATAAAATGTTTTTAATATATGTGTAGGAATAAAATGTGTTCTACAATATTATTTAATTATATTATGATTTTTTTAGCAACGTGATTGCAGCAAGCGGTATATTTACAAGTTTTATATATATTTATACACTACAAATTGTGTGCATAATTACATATATATACAGCTCAAATTTTCTACAGTTTTGCTAATCTATTGTCTCCTCTATTGCATTGTATATTGCGTTTAAGTATTTTGTTATTTTACATAAACTACAACGTGAGACATTAGTATTTAATATTCACATATGAAAGTGAAGGAAATTAAAAAAGATAGTAAAACGAATTGTAAGCGTATAGCTAATAACGAGCTAACGATTAGTGCTGGTCATGAAATAATAAGTATGCATTGGTAGTGTGTGAGAGATCTAAGATAACGTGTATATGCGCAACAAAACCCATAGAAATGTAGAATTACTTCGCATATTTACCCGTCTCCCACCCCGAGCGCGCTGTAACTGGCCATCACCGACAAAAACAAATCAATAGAATGAATATTGTTTTAATAAAAAGAATAAGTTGTATATGTTCTATATGCATAGATAATGGTATGCTGTCTAGAATTTTATATTGAATATAGAACTGATAACAAACAAAATTCTACGGCTTAAAGATGAGCAGTGTTATATATTTACGTAAATAATAAAAAATTGGTTCTCTAGCTTCAGATTATTTTAAATCGAATAACCACTCATGCAGTATCACATAAATACGTAGTAAACTGTTGCTCACAGTGTTCACTGAAGAAAGAATGTTATGATTAATACGATAATTAAACTGATTGTAGGTATTCAATACATTAATCCAGTGGCTTACTGCATTACTCGAAATTGAAGAAAAAGAAATTATAAAAAATAAGTCTTATATAAATCTAATTATATATTCATTTGTGTTTACTTCATAAAAAAAATTTCTTTCACGTTTCCCTTTGATATAGTGCGATACACGCTATTGTATCCGCGTGTACTTTCTCGCGTGATTATAATCGCGATTCTACTTACGTTGTTCATGTATTCACTCAGGAGGTCCTGAAGCGCCTGTCTGACCGCGTTACACTCGGCGACGATGCGCTCTCTACGTTCGTCCCGAGTGCACGACGAATCCGCCATCAACGCGGCACCGCTGATAATGCTCTCCAATCTCTCCTCGAGGCTCGGTCGCGTGCGGACCTCGTTGTAAGAGAGCGGCGACATCACCATCCTCTCGTCGAAGTCATCCAACGCGGCGGCCAGCTCGCCGGGGCCGTCGTAAGGATGCTGGCTGTCGGGCGGCGATTTCCCTTGAGCAACGTCGTTTATCGTGTTGACCGCTTCGCAAACTTGCTTCAGCACGTAATCGCGATTCGCCTTGGCCGCCGCGAGATCGGGATGCTGCACGTACACCTTCGACGCGGTGAGCAACATGGTCGAGTGCTTCTTCAGGACGGCCCGAGCGGCCGCCAAATCGTCCCTAAGCTGGGGATCCTTCAGCTCGTACTGACGCTTGGCCGCCTGATGAATCAATTCAGCGGCGTTTCTGCCGAATTCCTTGATATTCTGGATCAGTTCTCCCTGCGAGGAGGCGTTTTTCAACTTTTTCAGGTCGTCCTCCACAATGTATAACGACTTCAAAAGCCGATGAACGTCCACCATGTCCGCTAAAATGAGCAAACGCGTCACCGCCGACAGCAAGTTTCTCGCGGCGCGCACCATGTTGCCTCGTTTCAAGGACGAACATGGATCCTCGGAAAATTCTCTGTGTAAACAATTTTAACACGCGTTACATAGATCCTCGTCTCACCAATCTCTGCGTAAGTAATTTAACACGTTACATTAGCTGTGTAGCACAACGACGTAACATAATACATAATATATGCAGACGAATATAAAATTATTGTACCTGGCAGCGATGCTCATAGCTGCTCCCGTTTTCCTCACTTCCTCCACAGCGCTTAGCATTTCCGCTGTGATGTCCGGATTTTCATAGGCAATCTTCTCGCCCTTCTCGATAAAATTGGCGGTGGCCTTTTCCACGGTTCCGACAAGCGCGTTCGCTCTCTTTGACTTTCCTTTCTTCTTCTTGCTGGGACCCTTCGTGTTCACCAACGTGGTGACCTGGAGCACAAGCGGCTCCAGGGTTTTCTCCACGGACATAGTCCGTATCTCCAAGTTCTTGGGATCCCACTTCAGAGTGATTGGCCCAAAGTGGTCCGGCATATTTATCGTATTAATGTTTATTCTACAAGTGCAAAAAAAACAAAAAAGATTTTTGATATGTAAAACGATGCAAAGCTTACAGGTGTAAAATATTCCTCAAATTAACACTCAATACACGCACGAAGCTTTTCACATAATTAATTTATGTTAGCGATAAAATGTGTAACAGGCAAATCTATATATATATATATATATATATATATATATATATATATATATATATATAAAGCTAAACGACTCGTTCATGCATTCCTACAAGCCGTTTCCTCTCTCGTTTTAATTCCCAGACTTAAACTTGTGAATCCTTCTCCAATAATCTCAAGTTTTACAATTCAAAGAGCAGCACACATGTCTTTCATTCAATTTTTACTCCACAGGCAAGCATAAATAAGGAGCAACAGTAAAACACAATTTGGATTCGTATTAATTATAAAGTCAGCTGCTGTTTGAATCGAGAGAAGCACCAGACTTTTTCAACACAATGCTCTCTGCGCCTCCATAAGCTTCTCAATACTTATTTCCTCAGTCTTCTTTTAGCCGGAGGCATAGAGCTATCGATCAACTCTATAAATAAAAGCTTATCGAAATTCAAATGAGTCAAGGTAATACTCGTGTCACACAAGCTATCCTATCAAACGTGAATATCGCGGAGATTACTTCGCGTCCTCGGCCAGCGGGCGTGCGGCGGGAAGTCGCGACGCTCCGGCGAGGACACCGTTCGTCGCTTCGCTAATTGCAACTTGCAACATTGGCATTTCCCGGGAGGAGCGTCGCGTACCTCCGCACACACGCCAGCGAAAGGGGAAAGGTGATGCAGATAAGAGAGGTATGTGTATACGTACGAGTCCGGCATCAAAAGAGATTTGAGAAGAAAAACGGAGCACCCCGACCAGGCTTCAACCGCTTGTCAACGGCGACGTGCAATTCGCAGGCGACGCAACGATGTACGACCGCGCGAGATCGGCAGGATTAAACGGTATCGGCGAGACGCGATACGGTTCGACGAGTTCGACAAGCACACCGTGTCACCCCCTTTGATGTATCACTCCGTTGGCATTTGCCTGTCCGCCAGTCTCTCTCGCCAGCGCCTCGCCACTCGCCACTCGCCAGCGCCTACGATTTCCTAATGTCATATTAGTCATTATTTCCGTTGGGCTCGGTGGGATTGGATTGGTTGGTTCGTTTGGTTATGGAGAGCGCGGGCGCGGACCGGTCTACGCCCGAAACCTCACGCCGCGTTTCGATGGCGTTTTCGACGCGGCGGTCGAGCGAATTTCCCAACCATTCCGAACTTCTATTGGTCACGTCAGAGAGAAGGATGAGAGGCGCAATGGAATAGAAGTTGGAATTCAATTCACAATTTTCAATTCTCAATTCCCTGTTACTTTTAGAACCAACCAATCAATGCAGTGTTGATAAGACGAATTCAACAGTTGTGCAACAGTTGTGTCTGCCGAACGCGCTTATTGGCTCATGATGTAAAAAAGACAGATGTAGCGTTGCGCATATGGCGGCCGAAGAATAGGACAGCCAATCAAATTTTTGTCTATACATTCAAATGTTAGCATTAGGCCCGGTTTTACCAACGTGATTTAACCTAATCGGTCGATTAAACTCACTCTTCGGTCTCTTTCTAAGGGAACAGTTGGAAAGAGATGAAGAGTGAGTTTAATCGACCGATTAGGTTAAATCACGTTGGTGAAACCGGGCCTTAGTCAAGTTCCGTGACGAAAAACGCGAATAAATTAAAAATTTGTAAAATATAATACAACATCCTATAAATTAATAAACATATGTAATAAATTGATGACAAAAGGACAAATTTCTGATTGGTCAAAAGAAAATGACGACTGCGCATTCTTGGAAATGCTTTACACCTGTCTTTTTACATACTACTACATTTTATGTATTGGCTATTTTGAAAATTTATCAGAAAATAGTGGGCCCCCCTAATCACATTTT